>JAXISO010000382.1:0-31533 GCA_036785465.1 Colletotrichum agaves | reverse complement strand
CTCGGGGGGGGGGGGGGGGGGGGGGGGGCTATGCTGTGTTTTCCCTCCAAAATGTCACGACAACGTTTTTGCTTTAAATTTTGTTTTCTTTCGCGCGCGTCTTCGCAGATATCTTACACCCGTGATGCAAGATCGATAAAGTGCGAGATGCGGAGCGGATAGCCTTAACTGGTGATTGGTGAATGATTTGATGTAATGTTGAAGGGTCCAATCGAATGAAAGTAACCCGGGCGTCCCTGGTGTCTGTTTCGAAGCTATTGAGGACGAGATCTGATTGAATGATTCGACTCGCCTTTTTTTTTTCTGCCCTCGCGCCCGGCACGTTTGTGTGGATCTAAGAGAGGGGATGATTGGTTGTTGGAGGAAGGAGGTGAAGGACGAGGGAGAATTCGCTGCGTTGATTTGAGAGGCGGGACCATTAACCCTTTAACATCTCTGACTGGCTGAATCAGCTGGTCCAGGTGGGGCAGCAGATGTGGCTGGCGACGCCCTCGACGCTTCTGATTTGCTGTCATGACGTGATTTTGACCCATATTCTGATGCGCTGACCCCCATGGACCGGGCGGGTGTGGCGGAAGTCGCCCATTGTCCAGTCCCGTCACCTCTTCAAATCTCTGAGCATCGTCTCCAGCACGCACTGTAACTTCCTCACGTCTCAGCTACGCTATTTACCTAATTGACGGCCTCGAATTCGGGATTGCTTTTCACCTTTTAGTATGGCAGCCTCCGTCTTTTTTTGCTAAGGTTTCATCCCCTTTATTGTTGCCATCTGCCAGCTCGTCTACACTGTTCTTTTCTCCCACCGTCTGTACTGCCAACCGCTCAAATTCTGTCCCCTGGTCTCCACTCTTCCATATGGGGCAAAGTCTCCATCTGCCACGTTACAAGGACTTCAGCATTTGCCTCTTTTAAACCAAGGCTGCACGCACCAACACACGAGAAGATGAGACGAGAAGAGACTCATCGCACTGCTGCTCAATGCCTATCCCGACTACCCTGCGCTACCTCTGACTAACAGCATCCCGGTGCCTTATGCTATCCCAAGCTCCAAGACGAGGGAGTGGGAGCCGTTGAGAGCTCGAGCCAGAGCTGTCTATCGCCTACAACACCTCAGGCGTCGTCGAGCCATTTCAGGGCTCCTCCTCCTCCTGTTGTCTCTTAACTCCCATCATCTGGTCGCATGGCCTGGATGCCTGTGGGTGACGCCACAATCAAGTCGGTCAGCGTCGGCACACAAGCGAAGGCCTGATCCGACTCCCCAAAGAATGAGGCCGATCGACAGATTCGTGTGCTGGAGCCTGGCGCTCCAGCAAGGGCTAAATTTAGCGACCGGCTCCCTCTGGCTACGGACTGTTATCGACTCTGCCTCGTTCTTTGCCCTCTTCGCGACGTGACGGAAGTGGGACACACGGACAGTGCGGAGAAGAACGAGGGAAAAAGAAGAGGCGGTGACGACTCCTCTTCTGCCGCTGGCCGGTCATGCTAGCCTCCCTCGGCAGCTGCTGGTTCTACTCGGAACGGTGAGGGGCAAAAGCCAAGTTATCAAGAGAGGCTGGGGCAGAGACGACATATCCCGATGTTTGTTTGTCTACACCAATGCCCCGACTACCGTGTCCTCCTGGGTGATGGATATCCAACTTGTTCGCAATCCAAGGCAAGGACATGAAAGGCCGTGGACACGCCAGCGCTTTACGCACTATTACAGGACGACGGGACGGAATGCTCAACTTGGTATTCATGCCCATCGCGCCGGGGACAGCGACAGCTTACGCTGCGCTTGTTGGCTTGCCGCCTCCAACAAGTCATCCCGAGAGCCCAGGGTGCACACTGTCGATCCGTTAGGCTGTTACTGGGAAGTTGCCCCGGCCTCCGCTTGTGCGGCTGGGCCTCCCCTGCAAAAGTCATAGTAGCTTCCGGCTTTCCTGGTCCTGCTCCGTCCGCGCCGCATCACGCTTTTCTTCTTTCTATTATGTATCGAGAGATCCACCTTCAGCCACTCGGCTCCACGTGACACACCGCATTACATCTACTTCCGCAGTACAGAGTACAAAGGCATCTCAAATCTTAGCATGACTAGGGCCCCACTGTTACCAGGGTCATCAGAAATCAGGTTGGACAGTAACAGTTGAGCCCTTGACGCGCTAAGATTTGAGATGCCTGACAGAATTTTTTCTTGACTCTGAAGCAGCATTGAAGCAGCATGTTCTCCGCCCTCGCTTTCCCAGGAACCGCGTGCTTTGCGCTGCTAGGGGAGAACCAGGGAGTGACACTCTCGGAGGAGCAGGTTGGCTCGGTTGTGGTTGCTCATCTCCTCCCACCTTGTCATCGCCAGCAACGTCTCTTCAGGTGTCTGTACTTGGTGCCGTACCCCAAGGCACTCAGCACACACGCATACCACGCCCATGGCCCGCCCATGACGCCCTATCACTCTCTGCACAGACAATCGCAGTGACTTCTTTCTACGACACGCCCGACATAAAGGGACAAACGAGATTTTATGGGCAGCAAAGCGGTCGGAGGTCTCAAAAACCCAGCTCGACTCAGAGAGTCGGTGTGACGGCGACGATGGCAGAGAGAAATAAGATGTAGACGGGCGTGTCGACGAACTGCTTCGTATTGCAGCCATTGTGCGCGTGTCCCTCCGAGGTCTCGGAGTCGCAAAACCTGCATCCGGACTCGCGGAGATAGCTACTTACAGAACTCTGACTGCAGGAAGGTACATGCAATTTGTGCATCAGAGGCTTGGGAGTCTCACGAGCTGACATTCGTGGTGGGGTTGGCCGGGTTCATCGGTCGTCGCACCCGCGCATCGTGGGGAGATTTTGGTCACTGTTCTTCCCGTACTTGACTCTCAAGAAGTCATGTGAAGAAGATCACCCGAGAAGAACCCGGTTTTGGTCTCGGGGGCCATACCAACTCGGGCTGTCCATAGTGAGAGCACACCTCCGCCTCCTCTCCGCCTGATCCTGATCCAACATGCACATGTAGCGGGCAGACGACGCAAGAGGCGAACGATTGGATGAGAATTGACCTCGTACGAATTATCTGAGTGGTTGGAAACGTATCATTTTCTTAGCTGCCTAGTGGTCAGCTGCCCTGGATGTCCAATCCGAGTGGACGTGAGTCTCACTCCTCTTCTCCAGCAGCCTCACAGATGCAGGCGCTTTGCCAGTTTGGCAACGAGGCGACAAGGGCCTCGCCCTGGCACCTATTAACATTTGGAAATTGCGGCACATCGTGAAAGATGGCGAGCCTTCCTAGCATCGACTGGCCTCTCCTTCACACGCCGCGCGTTGCTCCAATCTGACCCATGTCCGTTCATCTTCAGCCGTGTTCCAGGCCCTGGAGCGCAGTGGGCGTCACTGCGGTCGAGACTCCGAAGCTGGAACACGGGCTTTGACACGGCTCACTTCTCACGTTTCCTTCCTTCAATCACCCAGACGGCGGTTAATGCGAGTTCAGTACAAGCAACTGTCGATTGAATTACCCAGGGCAGCATTCTCTTCCCATGCAAGGTTTGGTGTGTTTACATTTGGACATGTGCCCCGAACGCCCTACTACGTAGGCCCTACTCGTCAGATTGTCCATCAGCCGGCAGGCTTGCCAAGTCTGACAGCAGGACGGGGGGATCTGCGCAAGCTGAAGTTCGAACGCCCGGCCAATGTGAGTCCTCACACGGGACGCGTTTTGATAAGCCGCGCACGCACGACATACAGTCAACAGTCGGAAGAGAGGGCGCACTCGCTCGACCGACTATCGAGCTTTGAAGTCCCTTCACAAGCTCCCGCAGCCCAGCGCACGCCACGCCGTACGTAGCACCAGAACCTCATTCCGCGCTTTCGCGTCTCGCCCACAAACGCGTGTCACTTGATCTGTTCCCGCTGCCGTCTTCATGCCTCCACGTTCTTGGCTCAGTTTTGGAGGAGGGGGGGGGGGGGGGATTCAACAATGGTGATGCATTGATTCGCAAGACGCGGGCTTCACTTTTGTTCGACGATTTCGATTTCTCTCAACCTTGGACAATCTGCAGTGACATGTCTGGAACAATTTCCACTTTCAGGACCGTGAGCCAAACAAAGGTCGCCTAGGGGTTGCTTCCTCGACTCCTGTACCCTGTCGCTCGCGAATCGCCGAGGGGCATGCTGCATTTCCTGTCGCGACGAATTAGAGGACGCTTTTCGACTTCTGCTTTCCTATTAGGCCAGGCCCGTCGAAGCTTGTTGGTATACCGTTGCAACGTCGCGATATCTTCCCAGTTTTGAAAGTTGCAAAACCCCTTGGGATTTGGACAATCGTCTCCACCCACGCAGCGCGACCGTGACAGGAAGGGCGTGAAACCCCCCTTTTTTTTTTGAAAAGGGCGTAGGATTTGTGATGGGGATTTCGTGGCTGCGAATGAGGTCTTTGATATGCTGATCTTGGAGCTGGAGCCAATGCGATGCATCTAAGCAAGCCTTTTTACTTTTTTTATTTTTTCAACTTTTCTCCGTCGTCCCCGGCATGCACGACTGATCCAAAAGCCCGTGAGCGCATCTGTCGCTGATCTAATATCTGTACTCGTGAGCGGCCTGCTCATCCCGACCGACAAAATCGCACCTGCAATAAGGGCGCAAAGGGATTGAATAACACCCCCAGTCCAGAATCTTGGGCCGGAGAAAAACAAAAAGGCGATCGGCGACATGTCGTTCGTTCCTGACGTCGTTTCTAGCGCTTACAGTGCCGCCAAAAGTGACGGCGCGAAGCGGGCGTTGGCGCGTTGGTGCTAGCCCAGCCAGTCACAATCCTAAGCCGCGCCCCCGGCACGCAGGAAAGATTCTCTGATGGCCGGCGGCGCCCGCTGTCTCGGGATCCGATGCGCGCGCCGGCGCGGACTGCCAGCGCTTACGATGAGTTCTGGATGCAAGCATCAGGAGGTCGCGGGGGGTTTCTCCCCTAGGTTTCTGTCTGTTTTGGGGTGGCCGAGTGATGGCGGATGAGGATGTTGCGATGACAGGCAGTGGCGTCTGCGGAGTTTTGCTCCGATAATTTCTGCGACCGCCCTCTGACGAAATTTAATCTGCCAGTCGAGAAGAGAAATATCATTTGTAGACTGTAGTCGATGAGGCGCAAAAAGGCCGAATGAGTGTGATGCAGGGCGGCGTCATGCGGGCGGAGCTCGAGTGATGGCAAAAGGAAAAGAAGTTGTTCCGAAACCGAGAATCGAACTCGGGGCTATGCCTAACCTCTCAAGATCATGAGAGGGCATCATGTTGGCCACTACACCATATCGGATGTGATTGATATGAATTTTGGTAGAGAAGATTATTCATGAATCATTGAAAGCAGCGGGTCCTACTGATTTTGGTGGAGATACCCGGGTGCTTGTCGTGCGGTTGGAGTTCCCACATAAGTCCCCAACTTCAATCACATTCATTAATAAGATACGTCTATAAGTAGGTGTGGTTTCTTCTATAAAGACGGGAGATAGTAGGCTCCAGGGCTTTTGTATCACGACATTTTTATATTCTTGTACAAAATCGGGTTTACTTTGCCTCCCCAGTAAGGCCTAGCTGCGTGGCCCGCAGTATTTATTGGGATCTATTAAGTGAAGTCACGCAAGGTTTGAAATAACGGTGAGCACGACGCCGAATGTATAATTAGTGGAGTTTCGTGTTAATTAGACTAGTCCAATCAGTCAGTCATGCGAAGCTCGGTGATCGACGCCGCTACACCCAAGCCCGCCGACATTGGTTGCAAGTAAGCTTCAACGAGCAGTCACACATATGCATAGAATAGTACGTAGTTAGTTCTCTTCGACCTTATGGGCTTGTTGAGGAGCCACTCAGCGTTATCTCAAGATTCTTAATCGCAGACTTTTAACACATCCACTTATTTGAGTTGAAGTTCTTCCATATGTCAATTACTTATTCATGGTCCTGAAGTTTGTCAATGGCTCGTCAGCCAATCTCGTATTGAACGCTTAATCTCTACAATTGATTGGTCTTCACGAGAATCTCGAAATTGCGCTTCTGAGCAGGAAGTTTACGGGCAAGTTACCCACATTCGCTCTGAGAACAAGCCTTGGGCTCTTCCTCTATTGCCCATAGGCCTATAGAAGGTTTAATCTCAAGCATTCGAGTACAAGCCTGGTGCAACACCTTTACGCAGCTAATTGGTGGTTCACCAGTGTCCTCCCGTTCATAGAATTCTCCAAGAAATCACACCAAAGTTTAGTGCATATTGTAAGCGCGTCTGCCAGCCGACAATGACATGTTGATTCATCAGTCCTTTCAACTACAGTTTCGTAGAGCTCTAGTTCGATTACCATAAACAATTAAAGCATCGTGGCTGGGTCAGCCTTCAAGTTGGGCTGTGTCAAAGGTGTATGGTACGGAGCGAAGAAGGCAGTATGATAGGTATATGTAAAGATGAACATGCTTCTCTGACCCCCTCTAATTGGGAACGGGGGTCATCGAGAACTAAGTAGCCCCCAGTGATCCTCCGGCTCCTTGTCTCGTCTCCGAGACCAATAAAACGCCACCAAGTGCACTATCGAGCCAAGCTGTCACTATTGAACCATGCTGTATCACCAGGTTCGTGACAGGTTGGCAAGCGCGGGTGATGAAATAATCAGCACACTCATAATCTAGGTTCTACCTAGTAATACTTGCTGTATAACCAGTTTTTAGTTAGACAAATAAGAGAGAGAGAAAGTATCTTTTGCTAAGACTGTTGGCAGGTGAGTTTATATATGCCGGTTTTCTTGTCACCCGCTTGGTCGGTTCACTGAACTAATCAAAGCTTAACTCAGATTAGTGGAACAACATAAGGTTTGCGCACTAATTAAAACAATCTCCAACAACCTCCCATCCGGTACTGCCGGGCATTCGGACACATCGCTGGGAGTATTTGCACTCAAGAATCCTGTGGCGAGCGTTACCGCGTTCGGCATGCTGGCAGGAATTGGTACCGGGCCGGCGGGTACACCGGATCGGCTGGTACACCGGTTTGGCAGGCCTCTCTGCAAAATTATTAAAGGGAGCTCAACGCTCGTGTTTTCACCTTTCCCGTCTGTAGCGTTAGACGTGAGATACTCCACGAGGCACTATCTTACTGCCGTTGTACTTAATACTCTAATTCAACACATTCATTCAAATCTTTCCCCTGTCTGCACTTTAGCTTCTTTGTCATTCACGTAATCAACATGAAAATCTCCCTGCGTGGATCGACAGCCTGGGCGTGCCTGGTTTCTTCTGCGTTGGCGACTTCTTGCTCGGCAAAACCCATCGACGTCGACGTCGCCATCATCGGTGGTGGCTCTGCGGGCATTCACGCTGCAATCCACCTCAAAGATGCCGGCGCAAAGGTTCTCGTCCTTGAGAAGAAGTCTCAAATCGGAGGCCACGCAGAGACTTACATCAACCCCCAAACTCGAGTCCCCGCAAACATTGGCGTGGTCGTCTTGGAGAACCGCGACGTCGTCAGCAGCTACTTCCACCGCCTGAACGTTCCGATTATCAACACCAACCCGCTGAACCCCAAACCCGGCGTGGTCACGAAGAGCTACGACTTCTCACTCGGCGTCGCCATCCCCGCCCAGAACGCCTCTGCCGCCGCCGCCCAGCAGCAGGCCCTCCAGGCCGCAGCACAGGCGTACTCCACCAACGTACTCGCAAAGTACCCCTGGATCGATCGGGGATTCCTCGTCCCGGACCCTGTGCCGGAGGAGCTGACCGTGTCTTTCGGCGAGCTCGCGCAAAAGTACAACTTCAGCCCGCTCCTGCCTATCGTTGCCCAGTTCAACTGGTGGACCGGTGACGTCTCGAGCATCCCGGCGCTGTACGGCATCAAGGGGCTCGGACCGGGCCTGCTGAAGAGCATCTTCAGCGACTTCATCGTCTCCGGGACTGGAGACACCAGGAGCCTCTACGACGCTGCCGCGAAGGAGCTCGGTGACGATGTCATCCTCAACGCGACCGTGGTGAACGTCAAGCGTGCGGACTCGGGGGTTTCGGTGCTCGTCCGCCGACCAGGCAAAGCCCCGACGCTCGTGCGTGCCCGCAAGCTCCTGATTGCCATACCCCCTATCCTGGACAACGTTGGGACCTACGATCTCTCCGCGGAAGAGAAGGCGCTCTTCTCCAAGTTCTCCGCTCTGGGATACTGGGCCGGCGTCGCCACCATCCCCGGACTGAGCGACAATCTGGCAAACGTCGGCGTCCGGGACCGCTTCAATCAGCCGGTCATCCCGGGCACCAACGGCATCTACACCGCCGGCTCGCCTGGCGACTTCCTCGTCGCCGTCGGCTTCGCCGACACCAACTACTCCGACGAGGACGGCAAGAACGTCATCCGCAAGAACCTGGCGACCCTGGCCGCGGTCGGCGCCGTGCCCAAGGACGCGGCGGAGACCGTCACCTTCCCGTACTTTGCGAACCATGCGCCTTACAACGTGCGCGTGTCCGCGGAGGACATCAAGAGCGGCTTCTACGGCAAGCTCCTGGCTTTGCAGGGCGCGCAGAGCACCTACTGGGCTGGCGCGACGTTCTCGGGACACAACAGCGCCTTGGTCTGGTCGTTCAACGAGGGCACCGTCTTGCCGGCACTGAAGAAGGATCTCGGTCTGTAGGGGGAATGAATCCGGGGAAGCCTGCTCTGTAGAGAACTCTAAATGAGAGATGGATAAATCCGCCGTGGAGTTCACGTAAATCAAGACTAACTAGCGAAACTACGTCATTTTTCTCTCTGACAACTCAGAATGGTCGGAATGATGTGGGATCACTGTGTCAGTCAAGTCATCATAATCCCAGTCTGCTTCCGAACGTTGCTGGATAAACAATATGATTAATTTTACCAACATGTTCCCGCTCCTCCTGACGACGACATCAGGTTCAGCCTGTCCTCCAGCACCACGATCTGCCGATAGTCTTAGCTCGACATCCTATGCTCAGCTTGACAACACCTCATACTCACTATTCATTGCCGCTCATGTTCATGGCTGCGTAAAGGGTAACGAGACCTAACAGTACGGTCTGAAAGGTCGTTCCTCCGTGGACGTCGTGGACTTTGTCCCAAACGTCTCTGTGGTAAAATGCAACATGACCCCAATCCACTCGGATTTGCTCAGTGCAAACGAAACAGCCCAAAGACACAGAAGCAAGCAGAAAGAAATTTCTCAAGTGAGAATGCGATGGCATTTCAACTTTATGAGGCTTTTTGACGCAGCGAGCCGTTCATACGTAATCGCATTATCGCGCTATAGAAGGAGCACATGGTATCACTGCACCAAGTGGATGCTGACCACCAACTTTGTCGAGACCGGCTTTTGAATCCCCCGTACACTTTCCATGTGCCATTTTTCAGGCAATACAGCGGAAACTGAGGCAGAGAGCCGCCGAGGAAATGGATATTTAGCCTGGTTTGTTTTTCGAGTTCTATCCGACATCCAGTCACGCCATACCCCTAGGGGTCTAGTATAACCCCAAAACCCAGCCAATAGCAGAGATGCAGATGCTGCAACCAGGAATAAGTAAAAGTCCTGCCTAAGATAAGAAATAACTCCTCTTATTATGACTTTAAAAATTTATGCACGCAACAAAGACGTCGTTGCCACTAAGCTCCTAGATCTGGTCACATGTGCATTCATTGCAAAGAAGAGAGACCATGTAGTTTAGGAGACTATAATGAACATCAGCGGCTGTGGGTGTTGCAAATCATTCAGAAAAAAAACGTATCTAGCTGCGTCTCGTGGAATCATTTAGCAAGAATCGGGAGGTTCTCCGACGATGATCAACATTATCATTATTGTGGAGTCCGCTACGTTGATTGTCTAATTAGATTATTATTTCACCAGAAGCTCGATCGCTCTTCACAGGTAAACATAGCAGAATGGACCGGCAACAGTACTCATGGCATCCCTAATCTTCAGAGGCTTACCACCAACCCATCCGTACTCTAGATAGTCATCCATAGTACCATTAGCACTAGGAGGCTGATCAAGGAAGGTGTTGGTTCCGCTCAAGGCCGCCTCGCCATACTGGCGTTCCTCGGGCGAGAGCATCTGCCATATCCACCAGACCCGGTCGATCATGGAATGATGCAGATAGAAAGCCGGGTCACCGGGCGAAGTAAACACGTCCCTTCCAGGGTCGCCGCCACTGCCCACCAGAGTCAGCACATCAAAGTCACCGAAACAGCGGAAATTTCGCCCAGCGTAACGTACAGTGAGTAATGGCCGCCTCCGTGAATGCCGATGCTTCCAGAGCCCGGAACTCCCTGCATCTGCATCTGAAAGTCGTACACGTTCTGCGGCTCGAGGATGTTGGAAAGAACGGCGGTGACGTTGGCGTAGGCGAGGTTGATGTCGGTTGTCAGATCACGCTTGAGACAGCGAGGGTTGTAAGATAACGGCCCTGCGGGGTTGGCTTCGGAGACGCCTCCGGGAAGGTCAAGAGCCGCCGGACCGAGATTGACCGTCATGTTCTCGAAAGGACCGGAGTTCACGCAGCCACCACCTGTTCCGACGGGAAGGAGGATGGGCGGAAGATCGTTCTGTCCCGTGAGAATGATGTTCTCGCGACCAGGGACGAAGTCGCCGTTCCCGGACATGGACGTGTCGCTGCCGTCGAAGACTGGAGACTTCTCCATGCCGGTCACGGCAGACTTGGCCCAGTCCCAGTACTTCGCATCTCAGGTTAGCCGCCGCGACGAGAATCCAGAAACATGCGACGAGTCTCTCACAGGCTGTGTCCCTCCGTAGCCGCATTCGTTCCTCAACACTTCCTCGTACTGCCAAGTGAAGTACCTGTGCCACGACAGAAAGTTTGCAGTGTAGTGGATGGTCAAGGTCTGGTTGATGTGGGTTGCTACGAAGTCGTCATACCGAGACTTTGCGCCAGGAGCTTCGGAGGCGGGAGTGAGGGCTGCTCTGGACTGGAGACACTTGGCCGCGTTGATGTAGTCGAGCTTTTCCTGCCGGGTTAGAGCACCCCTGGAACTCCCCAATGAGACATGTCAGCGTGTTTGACGCGACTAATACTATTTGCATGAGAATTCGGTTACGTACCACTCCCGGCGAACCCTGACGTTGTTCCAGGTGCAATTGCCTCCTCGCCTTTGGATCTCGCCACTCTCGACTTCATACTTGGTCTTTTCAAAAGCGGACCGAGCAAGATCGGCAAGCTTTCCGAAGCTTTCACCAGCAAGTGCGTCTGCCACTGTGTCCGTCGACTCCCGAAGCGGACTGCCAAGCACAGAGGAAGCTGCCTGGAAGGCCAAAAGCCCCGGAAAAGGAGAACGCATGTTCTGATTTACTTGATTGAAGTTTCAATCGACGATGTACAAAGAGCAGAGCGACGATGCCAGAAGCTGGGAGCCGTGCAAGAGATCGCTTCAGAAGGAGAGGGGGAAAGAAACGGTTTGTAGGCAGCAGCAGAGCGAAGATGTAGGAAAACCCGAAGAATCTTTTTGGCGAGCCCGGCTACTGCGGCCAAGTAAGGACGAAGACCGAGCCTGGGGGTAAGCGGCATGATGTTGCTTATTCCACCACAGAGCGGTGGAGTTTTCGGCCCTAGCTATGCAGTCTACGCTTGCATTCTGACCTTGTAAATGCAGGCACGTAGCATCGTCACCTAGCAAACGACAACATGAAAAGAAAAAAAAAAAGAAAAACCTCCCCAGAACATGACCCTGGCAAGTTGTGGATGCGAACAGCCCTGTCCCACAAGCATCGTCAAAACGGGCTTCTACACCGAGCAAAATGTGTGCTGGCTTTCGCGAGATCATGCCTCTTATGCGATCCCTGTTGCGGAACCTCTCCAAATCTCTTGGAATGGGGTCCGATTGGAAGGAGTATTGCCCAGCCCAGATTAATAGACTGGGGTTGATACAACCAATAACAGAGCACCAACAGCCTAATAATCATCGTGCGATAGTGACCGCAATGGATGTCTTGATTGGATCGGTCTGCCGCGATGTCCAACTAAATGGCCCAAGAGTGAGGGAATACAGTTTCGGTCTAATCTCTTGTTGCCTCGAATGCGTATGGGGTAAATTTAAAATCCTTATCATCACTGCCAACATCAGATTAATCTTCTGTGACTCACGGAACATAACATGCAGTGCTAGAATTGCCGTCTTTTTATTTTGGCCCATTGGCTCAATTGGCATATCGCCCAATTGTGTTACACGGGACTCGATGAGGCATTTTACAAGGCTATCGAGCGGCTTGCCATCTATGCGAAAGCTTTTGTGTATAGCGACCTCGTTCGCAGGCCTAAGCCAAACGAACAGCCCAGAGACACTCTGCCAAACAAGGGACTCTGAAGTCAGAATTACAACGAAATCGATGAGGATCTAGAGACGCTCGCCAACGTCGACATGGAGGAGGACTTCTAGGGGATTACTAATAAGCTCTGTTTAGGTCCTTATAGTCCCCCTTCCTAAAAAGAGGGAATTAAAAAACATATTTGGTTTTTATATATCTTTACTATTTGCTCTAATTACTTTATATTATATACTTTTAGTATAGATTTCTCCTTATTTATACAATAAAGATAGAAATCTTTATAGTAATTATATAACCGGTATGTTGTTGTCATTTTGGAAGACAGGGTGATACTTCTCACGGATCTTGGCAGCGTGTGGTCCTTGAGGTATGCTTTCTGCACAGTCTACGGTATACCAAATACAGAACACCAATTCGTGTTTATAGTCATCTAAGTATACCCCAAGGGTCTGCATTTGCCCATAAGTCGAGAACGGATTCATGGGCACTTTCACGGCATGGGAACCCCCAAGGCCTTGTAAATCTCCGCCACATACTGCTTCACAGCATCATTTCCTGCAAGTCCAGGGCCCATCTTATTCATCACGTACCCGATCGTGACATGACGGTCAACGTCGTTGATGACCATCGACCCACCCCAACCTCCCCAGAAACAGAGACGTCCCTCAGGAAGCCAGCTATCAATCAGGGCATCACCGTTTCCGCGGAGGCCTAACCCCACACCAAAGCGGGCGGGCTGTCCAAACGCCAAATCCGGACCGTACGACTGCTCGGTGAAGATGAGGTCGATCGTCTCCTTCGACAACAGCCGTTTGCTCTCGTCACTTAACGTGACCGCATTCGACCAAATCTTGGCAAGCGCCTTGGCATTGGTGTGCCCGTTGGCCGAGCCGATCTCGGCTTTTCTCCAGGTCGGAGTGTTGGCGAAGTCGGCGTCGGGAGTAGGATTCAGCATCTTCGCGGGGATGGAATCCGGGGGGAGATCTGCCACGCCAGGGGGGACGAAGGGGGGAGGCGGGATCAGTTCCGCGACGCGAGGCCAATCCTCCTCCCTGGCGCCGATTTGGAAGACCGCGTCGTTCGGAACGGCGATCTTCTGGGCGACGTATTCCCTCAGACTCAGGCCCGTCTTCCTACGGACGAGCTCGCCGATCGGATACCCGTACGTCCACGCGTGGTATCCGGACGCCGTGCCAGGCGTCCAGCGCGGGGCCTGTCGCTCGAGTCGGGAAGTGCACAGCTCCGGATCGCAGAGGTCCGCCATCGTCCCCGGCTCTTCGAAGACGGCCAGCCCGGAGGTGTGAGCCAGCAGATGGCGGACTTGGACGCCCTCCTTGCCGTTCGCGGCGAACTCGGGCCAGTACTCGGAAACCTTGTCGTACGGCGAGACCTGTCCGTCGTCGATGAGCAACAGGACGGAGAGGGCGCAGATGGTCTTGGTAGACGAGAAGACGTTGACGATGGTGTCTTCCTGCCACGGCCGGGTGCGAGCGGCGTCCGCGAAGCCGCCCCAGAGGTTCACGACGTCCTCGCCGTCGATGGTGACGGTCAGCGAAGCGCCAACCTCCTCGCCGGAGTCAAGGAGTTGCTGGAGCTTGGCTCGGACATTGGCGAACTTGGGATCGCACTTTCCGTGTGTCCGGCTCATGACGTTGGCTGTGTTCAGCGGGCACTTTTGCGAGGCGGTAAAGATGTAAGCGAGTACCAAGGTGTATGTCGATAATATCTGCGCCGCAACAAAGCGAAGAAGCGGTCTCTAGACGCACGGGGTTTGTTTGCTTGTATATTTATATATATACTCCTTGAAAATGCTTAATTACTCACGATCTGAAGAGAGGGGTTGGCCGGATTTAAGACGTCGCCAAAACCCGAGGGAGACTCTTCAGTGTCCACTCTGTTTCCTCGGCGGCCGACGCGTGGAGCACTGAGACGGAGCACTTCGAAAATTCATTTTATCCCATCGACTGCCAACCAACGCCAAGAAAGGTAGGCCCATAATAATACCCATTTGTACCGTAAGTCGTTCAGTATTCAAGCGTTTGATTGGGCTATTAATCCAGCTGACGTACTTACTGGCATTGTTTGGCAGTCGATGGGATAACCTCGAGTCGTCCATTGAGGTTCACAGCATCCATGGCTTCCCATGAGTCTTCCAGTTCAATATTTTGCCCAAAATCAGCGCCACAGTAGTTAGTAACTACTGCTGAATTTTTCTCCCTCATTCAGTGTGCGAGAGAGTCTGATTTCCTCGGACTTGAAAGGTTACCAAGAGGTGGAGATGACTGGGATGATCGCGCCCTGTAGCTGAGGGTCCGCGTTGGAGCCAGGTTGACGATTTGCCAATCCCGGTTCCAGCTTGCCAGCATGACAGGGTTTTGGTTCCATCACCGAATTTACATGCGTCTTTGCAACCTGGATTTGGACTGGAGGGCGAAACCCCTTCCCTGATGAGGGTACGCGGTTGGTTCGGAGGACTCTCTCGGAATGTTTACACATTTTGGAATCTCACATGCCATCTCAAAGACCCGCAATCCTCAATGACTGACTGTTGGCCTCCTATATAGGTTTCCGCCTCAGAAATTACTTATGATAATATCAATCCCTATCCCCATTCGTAAAAGAATTATAGCAACTTCCCTGGAGCCTGCTGTGACTGTGGTACTAGACGAACAGCATAGATTGTATCGCGCAGTAATACGTATATGTGAGGAAGCAAAAAGGCTTGTATTGTGTACGGAAAGGTGCGCGAGGGGAGGGGGTTTATATACCCCTGAACGGGACCCAAATGCGCCCCATATGCCGCTTCACAGATTGAAAGTTGCATTTGCGGCTCGGGAGAAGTGCTTGCAGGATGTTGGAGCATTTTCAACACAAAGGAAAATTCAACCTGGTTTCTCTTCTACTTTTGCGTGAACCTTCAAGCTTCTCAAAAATCTCAAACTCATGGCCATCGCAGTGTATCTGCATTCTCTGTTAGTTACATTAGCAAACTGACAGCACTGTTACATGTCAACCAAAGACCCGGAACTTTGATTCCTTATAATTGGTTAAGAAGGTAAGTTATGAATAATTGTTGCTAGTCGGCATCCATAGCTATCGAATGCGAGAAGACAGTCCATGCAATTAGTTGGTTGGTTGGTTGTCTCACTCAGCCGCAGCGCAAAAAAGAAACCTAGTGCTTACGAGGGATCCAAGAGAACGCCACCCTGTCTAGGCATCAATAAAGATTGCGTCTCGATTCTTTTCGTTGTTTCTATCTATTCTCGCCTTCTCATTGGATCAGAGTTAGGCGGCGCCTGTTTAGCGCCTGCACCTCGGAAGGGCGCTCGCTTATCGAACGTGTCGCAGTCATTGCCAAAGGCAGGCTGACGACTGGACCATGTTATCCCTCATCTACAAGAGTCCCCGATCTTGAAAATAACACCTTCTCCACCGCCCAACCTCCAAACCGTTCCTCGATCTAATCGCAGCATCCTTTCTCGCCACAGATTCACCTTTTACGTCAACACACGCACCGAACTTTGCACATTACTACTATCTACTTAATCCACCCGCCCGTTCCTCTGGCCGACCCGACCGCCCGACCGCCCAACCGTTCTCCTTTCCAGCCGAGGCTAGACCCACGATTCGACCGCGATCAGCACCCGAGACAGACAGTCACATAATGCCCGCCTTCCAGCCGCCGGAAATGACCTACGAGAAGAACAAGGCCTGGAGACGAATAGCCAAGCCGGACTTTCGCAATCCAAAAATGATATGGGGTGATTACTGGAGGCGGTTCAACACTATCGCAATTCCACTCCTTGACGAAGACGCCTATTTCGCCGATGTCATGGCTGCTGCAAAACACGCCGAGAATCGCGAACACCTCGAGGAACTTCTTGCTGAAAAACACGAAGAGCGCCGCCGAGATCTCGACAATTTCATCCGCGACATCGCCCTATCATCCATCTATTCCCGACAGCACTACTCGTCTACGACCACTCGCGATGCGGCACTCAAAATTGGCCAAACTGGCAGCATGGACAGCTTCATACAGTTTGTGTGTGGTGTTATCTTCGGTTGGAGTAGCGCCGAGGATAAACACCTGATGCAGGCCACCACTGCCGGTGATACCGGCGCGGTTGAAAACGGATCCGATGCCCGACGCGATGGCGACACGCAAGACGATGCGTCCGAGTGTGGTGGCGATCCATGGGAGTATGAGAACACATTCCCCCGCGAGTTCTATCTCCTCGCCTGGCTCGGACGAACAAGTGGACGGTGCGTGGTGCCATACTTCGCAGAGAGTAACGGTCTGTCATGGTACGGACGAGACAACTTCGGAGCACCGATTTCAGTCGCCATCATCAATAGGTGCGCACGATACAAAATCAATCACTGTAGGGGAAGCAATAGAAGAGAAAAGGGAAAGCTCTGCGGAACGGCCGCCTGAATCGACAAGCACATCACCAAAATCGCCAACAACCCACAGACCGTCATCCTGGCTACGTCCCACGTCCCCGCGACCGACGGACGATTTGTCCACCATTGCCGCCACACCACTCTCGAAAGCCTCTCGGTCAACCGCAAGCCCCTGTCCGGTACAGGTCACATCGCCTTACACGTCACAATCCTCACCGGAGCTCCCTAATGCCCATGCAGTGGACGAGTCGAGCGCTCCGGTAAAGGTAAGCATGCCTACTGAACCAGAGGATAGAAAGCAGGCGAATCGATGTACGCGAAGCGGAAGCGTGGCGACAGGGCGTTGCTCAACCAGGAAGCGATCGTTTGTTCATGAGAGCGATGAGAGTGTGGACGAGGAATACCATCGCCGGAAGCGAGTCACAACTAGAGACTCCCCTGTTGAATTATCACCTGCCTTTCCGGCCGAGTGGGATGCAAGGACTGGCGAGCGGAGGCATGAACACATGGATAGGCGAGGATAAAGGTATGTATATGGTTTTGTGGGGAAAATGATCGAGTGTAACCTGCGGGCCACTTTGTGGGTAATGTTGTAGAGAAACAGAAACTTGACGCACTACACCGTGGGCACGATGTACAGAGAACCACGGAAGCGCGCTTGAAGGCATCGCCCAGGCCAGTCTGCCTGGGCAATGCCTGGGCGACGCCTCAAGTCAGTCACTTCATGCACTTTGCGACGCAAGCGACTATGGAGAGGATTGTGCGGGGGCCATCCAATCAACGTGTAATTTGGATTCTCATCCCCCACGCTGGTCTTAGGATATGATTGGTCTAGAATGCAACAGCCAAGTGATGCCAAAGGTGGAGCATTGCAAAGCAGAATGGGCATGATAGGGGCAGGGGGCAAGGCAAGTGAAGATGCTTCTACTCGCCCAGGCCATCACCTTTTGTCCATGGACGTCCCAATGTTGTCCATGTACGTCCCAATATTATCCCAGGCCATGACCATCGTCCATGGGCATCCCAATGTCATACATGTTACTAATAGTTTTTCTGCTTGTTCTATGTCTATGTGCTTGTTAGGCCTTTTCTGGCTATTCTCTCCTTCTGGTTACTACTAATCACTTATCTGCAGGTAAGGCGTATGAGTTGTACGCGGGCACTCCAGGTCAATTGCAGCAGACTACTGCCACAATCACTATGCCTCCCTAAACGCAAGACCAGGGTTTCCAAATGCCAAAGACGGCCCTGATTTCATAAGAATAGCGCCGTTATGTGAATACACCACTGAAGTGCAGATGTATATACAACTCTTACAACTCCTCAAGTATTGTAAGAAAGAGCAGTGATCAATATTCGCATCTCCTCAAGAAACAGTATTCATTCAGACAAGGTCACTTTTCCATTCTTCTGCAATAGACATCCTAGACAAGTGTAACCACAAACGACAGACACTAGCAACGGGATTCATATATGACATCGCCATCCTCGCATGGGCAGACACAACGGAAGAAACATGCCGTAAACTTGAAGAAGCGTTAGAGGCAGCGGAGGACTGGGCCTTATCCCACGCCTGTCTTCGCGCCTGATAAGTTCCAACTAGTCCACTTCACAAGGGCAAGGCTAAGATTCAACGTCAAAACACCACTGCAGACCAAATGGGGCGAGATACAACCCAGACCAACATGCAAATACCTCGGTCTGACCATGGACACCACCCTGAGGTGGAAACAACACCGTTTCAAGGCCGCCCTTTGCCCAGCTGGCTTGGTTCTCAACCTCTGAAGGGAATCGGTGTATCACATCGCCCTGTTTTGCTCGAATTGTTAGTGAGGTAGCTGCTATAACCCCTACCGCATTCACCCGAAATGAATCCTATCAAGGAGTATGTTGCAGGGCTTGAAGGGGGATTAGGCAACATTGTTTAGAGGAAGAGAACTGTCCTAGTTTTGCGTGGTTTCTTGTGTGGTATGTGCGATCAGATGGTGCATGGAATTCAAGCGCAGGAGGCCACTTTTGGCATGCATGTGTTGATGTTGATGAATATAGGCAGGATAGCAATGCCTGCTGGAAAGACTTTACAGGTCATAGAATCTTATGTAGTCTATTCCTGTTCCTAATCTAATGCCCGCTCGCTGATGTTCCTAATGAAACGTGTTGCGACACCACTATCCATTCAAGAACTGAGCGTCTCGGTTCCGTCCATCTCTTTCCAAAACCGATTCATTAACTCTTTGACGATCTTGTGTGCCCTTGCGTTTCTGGCAGCATCTAGGAACGGCCAATACCCTCTTTCCAGTATATTCCAATGCATTAACTGAGAATGACAAGTATGTATTCGCATACTCGCCATAATCATTATTCGTCTCAATGATATTGATTTGTAGTACTTCCGGATCAATGTCGTCAATGGGAACTAAATGATCGAACGTCACACCATAGTAATCAATGTCCCTATTCAGAGACACATCTGTCAGTTCAAGCAATCCAGTCAGGAAGACATCAGGTCTTACTCTAACGTCATGTTACCAACTTTAACCCATCCCATGTATTCGTCCCGCACGACCATATCACCACGGACATCAGGACGGACGTCCATCCCATAAATGTGCCGGAACGTCAGTGCTGCAAGCGCTGGACCAGCTGCCTGAGGAAACTTCTGTGAAACTAGACTAGTTTCCCATACTATAGACGGGAAAAGCTTTTGAATCGATTCTCGCGGACCTTCGATCTGAACTCTGAGGGGCCGCTCAATATGTGGTGGATGCAGACGGCCAGCAGGAGTTTTGATACAGGGTGGGATATAGAGCTCAAGAGCCATAATAACACGTTTGTTAATTGACCATCTGAAATCTGGTGATATGGTCGATCGAGGAAGTGCACTATTTTGAGGGCTACGAGGATGGTTTTATACTTTAAACCTTGGGCATGTGGCTGATTTCATTCGGCCTACCCCAGTGCGACCCACACACCATTGAGATTATTTGCCTTACCCAACTGATGTCCTTGATCCACAAAAATATGTGACGGACCACTAATATTCTGCGTGCATGCCAGCAAGCAGATATTAATCATGACGAGGTAGCAGCTTCTTATGCGCGCTTACGCACACAGTGTTTGCTTTGGCAGAATATCCAGAAGAGCGGTGGGTGCGGCAGAAAAAAAGGCTGAGGCGGTGAAGTGTCAAAATTACCTTTTTGGGCCTAGTGGCTGGCTTAAATTGGCCTAGCGGGCGACTACTGTGCCGCCCCACAGATACCTGAACAGGGGATAAAACTTTGGCCTGCAACCGCAGTACGCGCTAGTTGGACATTATCAGCATTTACTTAGGTTTCCTACCCACTATTCTTCTTGGCTTATGATCCTGGTTGTCTGTCATCTGTCCACGCGAAATGATTGCACGATTACCTTGGCCTCAGACTCTTTGCAGAGAGCTGCTGGGGGCCAAGTACATTCAAGGATCAGCTGGATGCAGCCTGCCATCTGCCTAGCAGTCTGTTCTCGGGAAGGATTGCATGTTTTTGCGATCGCCTACACCAGCAAAGAGTGAAGCAGGGACAACACCAATCAGGATGAAATATCGTATGCTCTACAGATATCATCTGTATGCGGCAAAACCTGTTCGTACGCTAACATCTTGCGCCTTTGCCTCGGCCTCCCTGTATGGCGCAAGCCAATCCTGCCATGTCTCAAACCTGACTTCAGTTCGCTGTTCGCTTCTCTTGCAACTCCAATATATGACCTCCAGCTTTTGAAGATTGAAAATTAAAGCGACGACGGAGGAGTGTTGCATGCAGCGGCTCCGCAGTTCGAGCTGCTCGTAGTTCCATCGACGTAGTTCTTGACGCAAGTACTCGGGTTCAGACACACAGTGGTTGTTGCAGAGCCACGGACATGGCCACAGCTATAGTAATTGGTGGTGACGGTACACATTATCTATGCCCTTTATTAGAACAGACGAGCGTAGTCGGGGTCGCACTCAGTGATGTGGTCAGAAATTCAAAGAAAAGCTCACAATCTGCGTGTGTTTAGGCAAAACGTTGTTCGTAATAGGTAGTATACGTATAAAGAACAGAGACTGGTTGATTAAGACATTGCTTTCTGTTCTTGACACAAGGATGTTATATAGCCGTACTGTGAAATGGGAACAACGGGACACCGTGTGTAGGCCATTCTTGCTTGGGAAAATGGTTACATTGCACGTCGAAG
This sequence comes from Colletotrichum agaves, assembly GCA_036785465.1. Classification (NCBI taxonomy): domain Eukaryota; kingdom Fungi; phylum Ascomycota; class Sordariomycetes; order Glomerellales; family Glomerellaceae; genus Colletotrichum; species Colletotrichum agaves. The sequence continues at coordinate 10,655 of JAXISO010000382.1, read as the reverse complement.
TGGGCTGTACACCAACAAGCGTCGGCGCGTCGGGCTCAACTGGGCTCGGTAGCTGAGTGGGGGTTTCCGGATACCTGCCCGCGGAAGCATACCATAGCGGCTATAAAGTACCAAGCATATGTCACAAGTGCGTTCGCAACTTCGCCTCGGTTGCGGGCGCACAGGCCCGCCATCGCAAGTCACTGTCGCCAAGACCCGCTTAAAGTGCTGTATCCAACCGGAAAAGATCTTGCTCCATCCTTACAGGCATATTCCTTGTCCTGAACCAGCTGCGTCGTAAGTCGGCCAACCAGAGTGTCGGACTGTGGCGCGGGGAGTGGAACTGTCCACTTCCTGCGCTGCTTGCGGCTCTTCGAACACAGTCTTGAACCAATAGGTGCTTTGCCAATAGCGCCATGCTAAGCAGATCCGCGGGGCTCCGTCTGTTGAAAGACACACCACTACGTGCTCTGAGTAGCCAGATTGTGCTACGCCCCAATGAAGCAGACCTGAAACTTGAGTGTCTGCGACTTCGTTTTCTCATGTCATCGGATTCATCGTGGAACTCTGGAAGCGCCTGTGGAATGCTAGGACGGGAGATCGGCCCAACATCATTGCACACAGCCGCTCACTTCAACCGTTAAATTCGTTGCATGGCGCTCTTGGCCTCGCACTCTTTGGCTCAAGCATGACTATAGGACTATTCCTCATTCAATGCCAACACTCTGGCTGGCCAGTAAACAGCAGGGTGCCTGTCCTAACAAGCAGCCTCGGTGAAGCAAGGCATACTGCCTATTTTTCATCACACGGAGAGCGTTCGTGCAGCTTTGCGGATCATCCAATTGGCTACCGATGGCTAAGGCGGGCTGCGCCCGCTCCTGTATGGTGATCACATTGCATTTGACCCTTTGATAGATCTACTGGCCAAGAGGTCTAGCCACAGACTCTTGGTTGTGTCGTGCGTGCATAAGCCAGGGAAGGAGGACGCGGCCGGTCTGATCAGTTCAAGTATGGTTGGCATGGGTATGGATTTCAACTGTTCCCGGTCTTGCGTGCCAACGGTTTGTCACATTCTCCGTTAAATGGCCAGCATTCTAACGAGAGGTCCGTGTACTGACGTGAAATGTGATGGCATCTTTGCCAAGTCGACGTTCCGGTTTGGCGCGTAACGGTCGTCTCTGGTCGCCATAGCGCCTGACATCCACATCGATGTAAATCTTTGGTCGAGACTTCACGCACCAACAGACCAATCAAGTGATCGACAGGCTAGGAACAAACAGCCATTTTGCAGCAGAGTCTTGGTCACGCCGTACTTGAGCGTATCAATAATTGACAAGTTTCTCTGCCACCGGTTCATTTCTAGCTGTGGCAAATCAGCCTCAACCCCGGATGAGCAGGACCCCCACCTGATCCGCTCCTCCCCTAGGGCCCTCCATATCTGTTCTCGATATTTTTTGGTGATGCAGGAGGTATTAGTTTTCTCCCTTGGTACATAGACATACATAGACATAGGCTACAGTCCAGGCAAAATATATGTACCGATTGATGTACGGAGTAAAAATGGGTACTGACGTTAAGCAGCAGTCAATGGGATAATCGTTTTTGGTTAAAAGCGTCAGAACAATAATCTCGGAAATCGATTTAAGTTCAACAAGGCACACACAGTAATTTTGGAAGATATTAGGGATGTATGTAAGGGATTTAAAAGATGTATGCGAAATGAGAGGTCAAATCATGATATAGTGCCAAACAAGGCGGATGTGTTTATACCCCGTTCGGTGGTGAATTGCTGTCTCGATCATGCCAAAATGGAGTGTGGCACATTGCCATGCTGATTTAGTCAAGAAGGTTGTGTGGACGCCCAGTTGGCATATCATTTCGGTCTACATGACGTGGTATTAGTCCTTGCGACGCATGCGTGTTGATGTGTGTGTGTTATTTAACGCTATGGCTGGCCTCCTGGGGGGCATTTGGCGTGTAGGGCTGCTAAAGATATCCTATAAGTTAAGTCTGATAGAATATTATTTCACGCCTTTTGCCCGTAACCACTATATGATGGGCCTCTAAGCTAGCTTCACTTGACACATAATAGAGTGTTTACCCAAACCTAGCCAAAGGTTTCCCACGATATACCCCTAGCGATAAGTCAGGGTACTTACTTCCTGGTCACCGCGAAAATGAAGCTATCACGATATGTATGGCCTGGCTTGTACTAGTATGCTTATACTTTTATGGCTCGTACTGTTATGACTTGTACTGGTATATACATAATGTAGTGGTGTTTTGTGCTGGTACCAGGACAATCCAGACCAGTACAAGCCAGACAAGTACGAGTGTCACGGGACCAGGCACGGGACCTCGCACTGAGGTAGTATTAAGGCTATTGCGAGTTATGATAAGCACCTTTTCTAGCAGCAGTGCACTGCCTGCGCAGTGTTTTCTTTGTTTCCTATTCTTTGTGCTACGTCTTGTATCTAGACCTGGACCTATGAGCACCACATCTATGTGTTGATTCAATCAGGGGACCTAAACCCGCACACCCCATTGGTCTAGCTGTCCAAGGAATTATCCTGTGAGTATACCTCACACTGTTATGCCTTATACCTGTGTTGATTTGCCATGAATAGTCTTGCACTAGGGTTGTTTCTATGAGTTGAGTTATGGTATGGTATATTTCATAAACTCACTTACCTATAGTAAAACCCCAGTGCTTAGTTATATTCCTACCCTGGGGCTTAAAGGACATGGTCTTTATTTTTAAAGCTGAACTAAATCTACTATATAACCAACCCCCAACCAAGGTTTTACTGTGTTTCGCCGTCTAAAGACTACTAGGATATTGGCATATCGATCAAGCCTAGAGAGACCCACAAAACTATTATATCTATTGTGAAATATATCATTCACTGCCTCCTCGTGATTGTCGATTAGACTTTAAGCATTATGTTCTGTAATTTCAGCCGAACAGCAGCCCTGGGAGATCTTCTCGTCGCAATTGTTATCCGAGGGAATGAAGACACTGAGTGCTTTGCTAGAAACAAAATCGCGCGCTCGCCTTGCCACAGGAATGGGATAGAAAGCTTGCGTGGTATGCTGGAATTTTCAATGTGTTAGATGATTGACTCCGGCGACATGAGGCCACTACTCTGCTGCATATTCGATGCAACCCGTTCTAATCCCGTACTTTCTTGCTGGAAAGATGGCCACGACTTCCGCAGACAAAATCCGCCCGCTCAATGTTCTGCGGTCTCTCGAAGTCCTGCCGATCGCGCTGCAGATCGAGCTCCGCGTCTCGCTGGTCGTCGTACCGGACGCCTCGCTATTTCCCTGGCTCGCGACAACGCCTCCTGCCGAGCCTGGAAGCGTCCCACCAGAACCCGCACCTGCTCACGGACCGGGTTCCTCTCGCTTTCCTCCGGAACAATCTCCGCGTGAGCAAAATCGAGGACACGAAATGCGTCGTCGCACCAGTGTATGTTGTTCATTGACAGGTCACCGAGGATAACGCCATGCCGGCGGATGAGGTCGACAGGGGTAGCTATCATTTCTTCCAGCTTCTCCCCGTCAAACAGCGGTGATTCCACCTGCGACATCGGCACGCCCCCTATGTCGGATAGGAGGAGCGCTCTGACGCCTTGTATGCTTGCGAGCCCCAGGTATCGCGGAATGACATTCCCTTGTAGCGGGCGTAAGTGATCGTAGATGGAAATCTCTCTGTCAAAGAGATCCTTCCATTCGGGGTCCTCCTTCTTGAGAACGACTTTCCTTGGAAGGTTGGTGCATTGGTTTTCTTCAAGCTCGAGCTGGAGGACGTGGTGGAATATGAGGTCGGGCGGGATGAACACAGGTGCTCCGTGTGCGACAATGATTGCCGACTGAAACTCGAAGATGTACTGCAAGGAGATTAGTCTCGGCGATAAAAGGCTTCTGCCTATCGAGTCGGCGGCCTTAGTTAGGCGTGCTTACCTCCGCATTCATGTTGCGCTGCAGGATCGCTACGAGATGTGCAAAGTGAAGAGCTACGAACCATGAAACCGAGAGGAACACTCCCGATCTATATGGTCAGCTTGGGAGGCACGTGCACCGAATATTGCGTTCAATCGAAAGCGACGTGTCTCAAAATGGTGCGTTATACAGGCGCAACATTTCTTTTTTCGCTCGCGGGAGTTTCAAGCCCGCCACACCTCAGCGCGCACTTGTCTGGTCCACCCAGAAAATGAAATTGTCACCACATCATGGGTTGCGTCACTCGTTCCTGGCTTGATCTTGGGATTGCGAAAGCCGCATGTCTTTCAACTCTCATGATGTTTTTTGGCACGACGGCAATGCAAAGTGTCAGGCCTGCACTGCACCAAAGTGTTACGACCCGTTATGCAAGGATTACAATTGACCGACCCACTTGGGCATTGGGCTGCCGAGGTACTTATACCGAGTATCCATATAGGGACCTAGCCACTAGAAATTCTAACTATAATATAAATTAAATACTATATTCTTCCCTGTATATTTATAAATACTATTTTAAATACTTTTTTAGTAAATAAAAAGATTATATTTATAAAAGTTTAAAACTTAAATATTTATTTTACTTAATTTATATAATTAAAAATAGCTTTAATTATTAAAGTTAATTATTAAAGTTTTATTTCTCTATTATATATAGAATTAGTAGTATAAATAGAGAATAATTAATATATTATTATACTTTATTTATTATATATTTTCTTTCTCTTTAAAAGTTTAACTATTATTATATTAAATATTTTTATTAAATAAACTTTTTAAATTCTTAGAAACTTTAAATTAAAATATTATAATTCTTATAAATTTATTAAAATATTATTTAAAAAGTATATTTAAATAATACTTTATTATATATTATTCTTTAAAAACATTTATTATAAATAAATATAATAAAAAAAGAAAAGTTTATTAATTTAGAAATGAATTAAATAAAGCCTTTTATAATAATAATAATAATAATAATAATAATAATAATAATAATAATAATAATAATAATAATAATAATCTCTTTAAAATCCTAAATAACTTAGATTTTAATAAGGATAAAATTATAAAGAGCTAGGCCTAGGCTTATTTAATGTATTTAAAACTAAGGAGGGAAAAGGGAAGTTTCCTATAATGGATAAAAGGTTTGTATTTAAGGGGCCTAGTAGAGGCCTACTAGGTAAGTACTAGGTAGGGGCTAAGTAAGTAAGTATAGGTAAAGCCTGGGCTAATATTATTTAAGTATAGTTTATAATATTACTCCCTTCCCCCCCCCCCCCCCCCTCTTATTTTAGGGGGGGGGAGTAATAACTAATTTATTATTATTTAATATAATATTTTTATACTTCTCTTTAAATTACTTTAGGGCTATTATTTCTATTATTATAATTATTAATTTTTATATTAAGTTAATATAATTAATTTATTTTATTAGGGCTTCTCTCCTACTTAATAAAACCTTCCTATTAAAATATTCTTAATTTTCTATTTAGTTTTATTATTATTATTTATAATAAGGGGTAACTATATATTTATTATAATTTACCTAAGTAGAGAGTTATTAGTAACTCTCTAGAGGAGATTTATATAAAGCTTTAAGTATATAACTTAGAGTATTAAGTTTTATTATAAAAGAGAATATTATTTTATATTACTTTATATTTATAATATAATTAGGAGAATTTCTTAGTTTATTATAGAGACTCATAATTAATAATATTTAATTATACTTTATTATTTATTTAATACTTCTTTATTAATAATTACTTCTTACTAGTTTAATTCTTAGTCTTTTATTAAATAAATATTATTTCTATATAAATAAACTTTATAATTAATTTAATTTAACTAATTAATTATTAGGCTATTATTTTCCTATTAAAGAGTATTTTAATAATTTTATAGAATTCACTATACTAGCTAGTTCTAGTACTTTGGTAGTAGAAATAATAGGTTTACTATATATAAAGTGAAAGTAGGTTAATTAAGGTAAGTTATTTAGAGAGGGAGGCCTTAAAGGAAGGAATAGTGGGGGTATAGGTGTATAATAGGGGTATAATAGTAATAGTGAATAGGGCTACTAGACTTAGTAGAACTTAGAATCTTATTTTAATAGTAATAGGGAGTAATATAGTTACTACTTTAGAGAATAGTACTTTATTAATTAAGTATTAATAAGTTATTATATAATTAGGAGTTTAAAAGGGATTTATTATAAAATTTATAAGGTTATTAAGGCTAATAAGAACCTAGTTCTAGTTAAGAGCTAGGGGTATAAAGGGAGTAATAGGGATATAAAAAGTAGGAGTAATAGGGGTAATAGTAATATAAATAGGGGGGGCTTATTATATATAATAAAGGTAATTATTATAATAGTAGTATATTATAGAGAAATTTATTATAAAAATAATAATATAATAACTCTTATTAAATTTATTAGTATTATTACTTAGGATTATAGGAATTATAATATAATTACTATAAGAATATAACCTAATAAAGTTAATATATATTCTTTTATAACTATATTTATATATAAAGAATTTAAATATTCTATATTTATCTATATCTTTATGATCTTATACAATATAAAGAAATGGATTAAATATTTGAATTCCTTATAAAATTTGCAGTTAAATAGTATATAGTTTGATACTATATACTAATACTACTAAATATAGCTATAATAATCTAATTATAGAAATATGCGTCAAAGCGTACGCTAATACAGCGCATAGACCACTTCAGAGGTCCGGATCCACTTGGACCCACACGGACCCACACGGACCCACTTCGGTAGTCCGTAAAGGACCAGTATGGAGCTCCGAAGAGGTCTAAGTGTAATAATGAGAGGTATAATAAGTTAGAAATATTCCCACCTTTCTAGTTAGTTAAGCAAGCAAGCAAGCAAGACTTCAACAAATACATATCTTTCTTATCCTCATAAATTCCTCTATTTAAATATTATACAACAAACTATTAAAACAATCCTTATACACCACACTCTACCCAATATATTATTATATATGTGTGGAAGCTTTACTACTTCATTACCTACCTACCTTTCCGTGCTTACATTTATTATTATTTATTACTATAGAATCTCTTCTTATTAAATACTATATCCCTTATAATAAAAACCTTACTTTTAAGTAAATTCTAAATAAAAAATAAATTACTTAATATATACCTTATAAGGAAATTAATAAATACTCTTAATATAAGTTTCTAGAGGTACTTTTAATAGAGTTAAGTCTCTTTTATTATTATATATACTCTATAATTATATATATAAAAGTATAAGAGATTAATTTTTACTAGGAGTTTATTATTATTATCCTAAAAATATTAATTAAAGAATTTATAAAGTATTCTCTAGCCTTAAAATATAGAGAGTATATAATTATATAAGTATATTATAGCCTTTATAATTTTAGGCTATAGAATAAATAAGAGTTTTATACTAATAATTATTATTCTAATTTACTCTTTTATTATTACTATTATTTACTCTACTCCTCTATTTTAAGTCTAAGTATTTAAAATAAATAACTTAAGTTTAATATTTTAATTATAAATTATAAATAATATATACTTATACTTATAAATTTTATTATTAGTCTTAATTTCTTTTACTTATATATATATTCTAGAAATAAATTAGGAATTCTTTAATTATATTAAGGAGTATATTTATTTTATAATTTACTAAGTAAAAGTCCTATATTATCACAAGTTTTCCGTTGATATCGTCGGAAGGAACAGTAGAATCCACAGGATCCTAGGGAATATAAAGAGGCTATTATTCCTAGTTTTAAATCATAAATTCAAGCAAATTATTATCCATTATATTATATATATTATTATTCATCTTAGCTATTTTTCTATTATTCTTCTCATAGTCTTTATTATTCTACTACTAATTTGCTCTAGTAAAAAGATTATAGTATCTAATAGTATAACTATTTATTTTCTTTTTTAGTTTTCTAATTAATAAGTTCTTTTATCCAATCTAGACCTAAGAGAAATTACCCCTAATATCTAAGAAGTCTAATAGTATAATAGAGAACTTATTCTTAGTATTTAAACTAGTAATATAGAATATAGTGTATAGCCTTATTCTATACTAGTGAGAATACCTGGATTCTAAGGATTTTTAGTAAATATTAAGTAAATTTAAGACTAATATTATAATAATTACTTATATTAATATTAATACTAAAATTAATAAATTTAATATTAATTATAATAATATAATATATTTAATAGTATAAGTAGGAGAATATAATAAATTCCCTATAGAGCCTTATTTCTATAGTGAGATTCTTAATATTATAACTAAGGAACTTATTTACTTTAGAGAATACCCTGAAATATAGACCTTTCTAAGTATACTTAGTAATAAGAAGAGAATTTATACTACTTAGGGTAAATCCATAGAATTATAATTAAATACCCTACTAAACTAATAAAGTTCCTTAATTCTAAATCAATCTCCTAAAGTATTAATAAAATTAACTATTATTATTCCTACTAATTAAACTTATAGGGGACCTATAAAACCCCTAATAAGAATAAACTAAGCTTTAAAAATAATAAATAAAAGATTTATACTAGCCTTATTATAAATTCTAAATAATTATAATAATTTTAATTATTTATACTTACTTATAGTAAATATAAATAAACTAGGGTAATAAATAGTACTATTAACTAAGACTCCCACCTTTTTACCCCTAGAAGGCCCCTATAGAAAATTCTAGAATTAGCCCCTAGTTACCCTATTAATAGGAATTTCTACTATTAATTTATTAGACTTTATAAGAGTAGTAGAGTAATTTCTAGAATAATTACTTAAAATTTACTTATTCTAATTAATTAGTATTATTACTCTAGAACTAAGTCCTCTATATATATAGTATTTACCTTATAATAGTAGAGCTTAATAATAGTATAGAGTTTTCTAATTTAATTTAGATAATAAGTATAATAAAGAGGTTATCTTCTATAATTATAATATACTCTATTATAGGGAAATTAATTTTTAGTTCTCTAGCCTTAATACTAAAGTTATTATTCTTAATATTATTAAAGATATTATTTTTTATTAATTAAGTCTCTTAAAAAGTTAGGCTCTAAGCTAGTGGGAATATTACCTTGGACCTAAGGAATAATACTAATATATAGAGGGAGGTTTTATTATTTTATAAGTAGTAATTTAATAATATTTTAGGCTAACTTAGGCTAAAGTACTTAAGTAACTTAAGATTAATAAATTCACTATAAATAATATTACTAGTACTACTAATATCCATAAATTTACTTAGAATTATTTTAAGTATAAATAAGTATAAATAGGAACTTAAATACCTATATAATAGTTTCTTATAATTTTCTATAATATAGTAAACCTAGCTCTCTAATAGTTTCTCTATAAGTTAAAATTTAAAAATACTATTAAGGAATTCCTTAGGATAATAGAGGAAAAATATATTATAATAAGATAATAATTCTAAGCCCTATTATTAGGGGCATATCTCTCTAAACCTATTAAAGAAGCTATATAAGCTAATAACTTTAATAATTAATATAATTATAATAATTTTTAGTAGGGTTATAATTAGAATTAGTAGTTACTTTAGTAATATTAATATACTTATTAGTAAAATAATTAGGATTAATAAGGTAATAAATATATTAATTAGAAGAACTAGAAGTTATTTAATAACCTATAAGCTTATATAGATAGGAAGAGAATTACTAAGTATAATTAATTAGGGTAAATAAATAATAATACTAAATTTATTTAGAAGGAAAATAATAATAAAGATAAAATAAATTACCTTATTAATAATAAATATATTTTTAAAAATATTATTAAAGTCCTACTAGAGTTAATTAAATTAGTAGGAATAATATAGGTAGAATAAATTAATAAGTAAATACTAGGCCTAGTAAATATTAACTAGACTATTAATAATAATAATAATAACTTTATTAGTTTTATTAGTAAAGTACTTATCTCTATACTAAAATTTAATAAAGGCTAAGTTATTAATATAATTCTAAAGTCTTATAAGTGGATAAAGGTACTTAAGAAATCTTATTTATATATTTAAGTTAAAGTGGATAGTAAAAGCCCTATAAAGGAGGTTTATATTAATACTAGAGTAAGTATAGTTCTTATTAAAAAATCTTAAATTATAAAATTTATAATTAACCTAATATTCTATATTATAGAACTAAGGAAGATAGTAGTTATTAAGTTAATATTTTAAGTTACTAAGGAGATTATATTTAACTTCTATATTCCTAGTAAGATTAATAATATTTAGGTTAATATATATATAATTATTATTATAGGAGTAATTAATAACTTTAGTACTAGACCTTTATTAGGAATATTATTCTATAAAGATTATAGGATCCTAGTGGACTTTATAAAATCCACTATAAGATTCTACTCTATATTTAATATAGAGGCTCTTATAATATATTACTAAAAATTAAATATTACTAGGAGAGTAAATAATACCTATAAAGTAAAAATTCCCCTGAAATTCAAGGTATTTATTATTACTATATTTAAGCCTTTATTATAAACTAAGGGACTTAAGAAGAATACCTATTATAGGCTATACCTAGATAATATTAGCCCTGGCTTTACC
>JAXISO010000381.1:0-32010 GCA_036785465.1 Colletotrichum agaves | reverse complement strand
TATATCAATAAAAATAGTAAATTATTAATTTATATATTTTACTTTATATAATTATTATATTTATATTAGTAATATATAGAACCTTAAATTAGTGTATTATATTATAAATAATACAAATACAATACACATATTTGTATTTGTAATGTATTGGAAAAAGAAATATTACAAATATAAATACATGTATTTGTATTATTTATATTAGCCCCACTAATATAAATATATATATTTATATTAGATATATTTATATTATTAAAAGACTCTAGCAGAGGGGGAAATAGGGAGTATATTATAAGCCTAAGCTTTAGGGCTTATATATAATAATTAGAGTAGGACCTACTACGGAGCACTATAAGGATATAGTAGAGTTTATATACTCTATATAAACTCTTCTCTTCTCTCCTTAAGTTTAGTATAATACTATTTTAGTACTATAAAGTTACTATCTAGTAACTAGCCTATAATAGGAGGTAGTAATTTAATAATTAATTAACTAAATTAAGTTAATTATAAAGTTTATTTATATAGAGATAGTATTTACTTAGTAGAGAACTAAGAACTAAGTTAATAAAAAGTAATTATTAATAAAATAGTACTAAGTAAATAATAAAGTATAATTAAATATTATTAATTATAAATTCTTATAATTAAATAAAAAGTTTCTTTAATTATATTATGAATATAAAATAATATAGGTAATATTCCCTCTTATAGTAAAGCTTAATACTCTAGAGTTTATATATTTAAAATTCTATATAAACTTTCTCTAGAGAGCTATTAATAACCCCCTACCTAAGTAAATTATAATAAATATATAATTACTCCCTATTATACATAAGAATAATAAAGCTAAATAAGGAATTAAGGAAATTATAATAATAAGGTTTTACTAAATAAGTAGAAAATAATAAAAAGAGACTTTTATAAGTTAATTATATTAATTTAATATAAAAGTTAATAATAATAATTATACAACTAGTAGCCCTAGAGTAATTTAAAGAGAAGTATAGGAATATTTTATTAAATAATAATAACTCTATTATTACCCCCCCCCCCCCCTCTCCTCCTAAAATAAAAGAAGAGGGGGGAGGGGAATAATATTATAAGCTATATTTAAATAATATTAACCTAGACTTTACCTATACTTACTTACTTAGTCCCTACTTAGTACTCCCCTAGTGGGCCTCTACTAGGCCCCTTATATATAGACTTTTAATTTATTATAGGAAACTTTCCTTTTCCCTCCTTAGTTCTAAATGAATAATAGTATATATACTCTTTAGGCTAAATAAGTCTAGGCTTAGCCCTTTATAAAGGCTTATACTTTAATAAATATAATTCTAAATAATATAAATATTATTTATTATATTTTTTTATATTATAGCTTAAAATATATATTTAAACTTTTATTTCTTAAAAAGATTTTAATTAATAGTTAATATATTTACTATAAATAATATATAGAGTTACTTATTACTTAATTAAGTATAAACTTAATATAATTTCTTAAGGGAGTTACTATTATTACTAAGAAGTCTTATATATATTTATAAATAGTTAAATAGCTTTAGAAGCTCTAGTTTCCTTATAAGCTTAATATATTAAGAGTTTTATAATATAAAGCCTATACTATTATTAGAATTAATTACTTTCTAGACTTTATACTTATATATAAGTAACTTAATACCCTTAATTCAGAGTACTTAGTCTTTTAAGCTATTAAAGAGGGTTTTATTAATTACTTAGGAGATTAAAAATATTATTATAAATATTAAAAGTATTATAATATTATAATATATAGAATAAAAGTATAAATAATTAATACTTATAATATTTATTAGACTATTAATTATTGAAAATATGTGTTCCCTTTATTGTATTTTTGTTACTAAGAGACTGTGTGAATTTTTGCGCTATAATACGAGACTCGCCAGGCTTGTAACTGCGGTTGCGGACTAACTATTCAATGAATGAGCGCCCCCTGAATTTGACACTTACTATTTTAATGCGACTCCCCTCACACAGTATACAATCCGGCATCGCTTAACGACATCGGCCTTTCTTTTCCGGGTGCCATTTTCGCTGCAAAATTCCTCCGGAGACCGATATCGTTGCTTCTCCCCGCGCAGTCAGCATCTCCGTTGCTTTTCTGACCGGAGCATTTCAAAACTAGGGTTGTCAAACCTTAATAGCGGGTTGTTTGAACTTCAAGCCCCATTCTGTGCGCAGTTTTGTGGCTGCATTGAGAATTTGGACTTGGGCTTGCTGATCCTGCTGACAATGAGCGGTGACTGTCGACATCGCTGCGCCAAGCTGGTCCTTATTGTATAGCTGTTGGCTGATTCTTGGGGCAACATCATGAAAACAAAACACAAGTCTCCGGGCGCAGCATTCAATATTGCTATTGTCAATTTCATCTTAAACGAGGTTGGGGCGTTACAAGACTGCAAACCATCTCAGCCCTGTTGACGACGGAAACTCTCTCGCTCGGTCGGAGCATCCCTTCGCAAACAAACAATCATGCAAGGGAATCCATCGGCGTCATGACAGGCATGCCGCCATACATCGGCTCGTTTCAAACCAGGTCCCATCTACGCTTCGGATCCGAAGCCTTCTGGGATTCGGCAATGTGTAAGATGCTTTTAGCGAACAACATATCTGCTGGTCCCAGCTGCCTGCAATTAACACCCATTCAAACATCTACAAGCCCACCGCGACTTCGATTCTAATTATGCCTCGAAACTTACTGCGTACCACAGTGATGATACGCAGGCCAAACGGAAAGGAGAATCCCATGACCACGCTACGCTTGTTGCTGCCCTGGACTCACCCCCGCAGCAGGGCCGCCGCCACGCAAAGTTGGCAATGGCGCAAGTAAGCACACCGCACGCTTGCCATTGGCCCCGCGCCTTATGAATGCGTTGCCGAGGTGCGGTAAGGCCTAACTCTGCGTGTTCCCTCAATTTCAACTAACCTGATCGCCTTTTAATTGCAGTCTTGGCTGTCTCGCGTCTCGACGCCTGTGCCAACACTTCTGAATTGTATTGCAATTCCAGCATCGGGCAATCAAGCAATCGAAAACTCTGTCCATGTCCTGGCCGTCAGTGTTACATCCAATCTCGACATACTGCAGACCACGAGGGAGTCCCCTGTGCTGCAGCTCAAGACGCCGAGGATACCTGCCGTTTTTTTCTCCGCCCGATAACAAACACTAGACAACACAGACGCTGTGGTATCCGGGTGGCCGAGCCCACGGCTGCGTCCGGAGAAAAGTCGATTTCCTTCGCAGACCTTGAGGGGACAAGCCACATCTTGGCGAAAACTCCCTATGCTGTGTTTGTGCTCACAAGCGTCAACACGTCGCGTGGTTCTGGGCTGTAATTACGTAGGAAACGGTCAATGGCCAACCCGCCAAGTGACATGGCTTCGTCGAATGGCTTCAATTAGCCTCCGTCCGAATCCCCCGACCCTAGACACAAACATCACCACCCCGGCGTGTGTCCGAATCCCTTATCAGTGCCCACATATTCCGTCGGTCCATACAAGACGACCTGGAGGCATCGGACAGGGAACCGGAACATGGGTTTGGAGGCATCTGGTGAACCAATACGTACCTTCCGGCGCGGGTGGGATGTCTCGATGAAGCTGTCGCGATAAGACGCACTTGTCCCACCACTGCGCATCCACGCGGACAAAGAGACAAGCCCGCCCTCTCTCTCGGAGGGACTGAAGGATTGGGAAGCTCGTCCCAGCATACGCTCCCATCTGCCCTGCGCTTCGCATTTATCTCGCCCTTTCATGCTTTCCTCTACAATCCTTGGCCCTGCACTATTGGTCTTCCCGCCATAGAGGACCAGGCAATCAGTTCCCTGGGCTATCTATCCCTACCCTGTTCGGGGACGCTCCATATCCAGAGATACTGCATGCACAATGTGCGTCGGCTTATGGTGACGCCCTGGTGTGGCTTATATTTTTCTCCTGCTGTCCTAGCTTGTCGGGACCCGGTGCGGCTTCATAACCATATTCGCCCCCCTTCCTTCTGATTTACCTCTCTCCCTGCTAAGTCAAACCACCAAGTGTCCTGGCCGAGGTTGAGACGTTTTTGAGGTCTCACCAAGCGTAACGCCCCTATTGAACACAATCGCGCCGGCGCAGTATCTTCAACATGTCCCTTTACGCGCTTCCATACAATGGCACAGAGGGAAAGGCTGATGCCGGTTACTCTACCGACGTCGCCGATCTCAATGTCTTCTATGAGGTAAATTTCACCCTTGCTGACTTGGTCTGCGCACGATTCTAACACGTCCATCTAGTCGGGCGACATGGCCTGGATCATGGTCTGCTCAGCACTCGTGCTGCTCATGATTCCCGGCGTCGGCTTCTTCTACTCGGGTCTTGCTCGCCGCAAGTCGGCACTGTCGCTCATCTTGATATCAATCATATGCGTGGGAGTGGTGGGCTTTCAGTGGTTCTTCTGGGGTTACACCTTGACGTTCTCTCACACGGGCTCTGTATTCCTTGGCGACATGTCCAACTTCGGCCTCAAGGACGTCCTCGCGCAGCCTTCCGTCGGCTCTACCAAACTTCCGGATATACTGTTCTGCCTGTACCAAGGCATGTTCGCTGCTATTACGTAAGTCAATCCCCCGTTTCTGCAGTTTCATCGCGCACCTGTGGTGAGATTTAGGTCGCGGCGCCGCACTCCGGCAGATTTGCGCCTGTTGCGACGCAGGTCGCAAATCTCAGAAACGAGCCTTCGCCTGAACGCAAGACTTACACGGGGAACCAGTCCTGCCCTCGCTCTTGGTGCCATCGCGGACCGCGGTCGCATTCTTCCGGCCATGGTCTTCGCCTTCATCTGGGCCACCATCGTATACGACCCCATCGCCTACTGGACCTGGAATGCCAACGGCTGGCTCTACACTCTTGGCTCTCTCGACTTCGCCGGAGGTACCCCTGTTCACATCTCGTCCGGATCCGCCGCTCTCGCTTATTCTCTCATGCTCGGCAAGCGTATCGGATACACCAAGCTTCACGGACTTCCCTACCGACCTCACAATGTCACTCACGTGGTTCTTGGCACGGTCTTCCTCTGGGTTGGTTGGTTCGGCTTCAACGGTGGCTCTGCTCTGGCCTCCAACATCCGCGCCGTCATGGCCTGTTTCAACACCAACCTCGCTGCTGGCGTTGCTGGCGTGACCTGGATGCTGCTGGACTACCGTCTCGAGAAGAAGTGGTCTACGATTGGATTCTGCTCTGGTGCCATCTCCGGCCTAGTCGCCATTACCCCTGCTGCTGGTTTCGTGACCCCATGGGCCTCAGTCATTTTCGGAATCGTCGGCGGTATCGGCTGCAACTTCGCGACCAAGCTTAAGTTCTTGCTGGGAATTGACGATGGTCTGGATGTTTTCGCCGTCCACGGCGTTGGCGGTATCATTGGCAACATCCTCACCGGTATCTTCGCTGCGTAAGTCCCCTTTGCTTCGGCACATCATTTGAAACTTGCTAACCATCCTGCAGCTCCTACATTGCCGCCCTCGACGGCGCTCTTGTTATCGACGGTGGCTGGATCGAGCACAACTACGTCCAGCTCGGCTATCAGCTTGCCGGCTCCGTCGCAGGGTTCGCTTGGTCCTTTGGCCTGACCTGCGTCATTCTCTTCCTAATGAACCTCGTCCCTGGCCTCAGCCTCCGCGTTCACGTCGACGATGAGGATCTTGGTCTCGACGACTGCCAGCTTGGCGAGTTTGCTTACGATTACGTCGAGGTCACCCGTCACGTCTCCGACCTTGTCAGCAGCGGCAGCAGTCACGACCAGCCTATTAGCAGCTCTGCCCATGGCTCTCTGCCCGAGAAGACCGTCTAAGCTATGTGCTGAAATACCAATATTAGCCTCCAGGTTACTATTAGTTAGACTACTATAGACGCACTTTATAAGAAGAAGGGATTAATTATTTTACTTATTTTACTTTTATATTACTTAGGACTTACTAGATTTAGTTATATTAATTTATATTAATTAATTCTATTATAAAGAATAAGTCTTATATAAATAATTAATAGTTTTAAGAATTTTTATTAACTCTATACTACTTCCTTTTTCTTAGTATATATACTAGAGTTAGGTTATTAATTAATTATATATTAATTTTTTTATTTTATTATAATTAGTAAGTATATTATTATATAATAACTTTCTAAGCTTTAATTAATATATTTACTTACTTTTAAATAAATAATTATTAAAAACTTAATTAAACTAATACTATAACTTTTATAACAGAATTAATATTTAAGGGATACTTACCTAGTAGGTATAATAAGAAAAGACTTACATGGGAAAGATTACTTATAATAACTCAGAATATACATGCCACTTAACCGCCTGTTCTCACTACATACACTAACTTCTTTTAATATACCTTGACGCGGTGCCAATTGAATGTGGTTCTTGAGTCTAGGCAGTATCAGCAGCAAAAGGCAACGTTGCCCAGGTGCCAAGCCACAGTACCGAGATAAGGTTTGCACACAAAGCCTGCAACACACCTCCCACATTTAGTTATGAGTTAACACCAACAGCGTTGAACATATGAAACTTCTATTTATCGCATAGAAAAGATACCAAGGAAATTAAACGACCCTCTTTTTCGAGAGGTCCTAGTGATAAAGCACCATAGCTGCTGCTAGGCAGGTCCCAACGCCATGTGATGACAAACACAAAAGAGCCTCTCATGCCATAAAAGGGTACAATGCTGACGAGACGTGACTGTATCAAACGAGGTGCGATTGCTGTACCCGCTTGAATACCCACACACTCGCATAAAACATGTCGCCCATCTCCCTGGGCGCCCCATTCACATCCTTCTCGATCCATGACGGAGTTGGCGTCGTCTACAAAGCGACCATCGCAGCACCGACAGCGGCGGCGGCGACGAAGTAGGTGCCGACGGCGAAGCTGCCGAAGCTGAAGAGGGGCTGGAAATGAGCACCGGCAGCAGCGTTGCCAGAAGGGCTGGAGCTAGATTTGGCGGAGTCGACGGCGGAGGTGGCAGTGGCAACCACGGAGTTCTCTGCATCGGCGGACTCAAGGGCGGTCTTGCACTTGTCGTCGGTAGAAGGGGTAGCAACTTGGGCGCGGCCGTCGAAGTCGCAGGCGGTGCTGGCCTTCTTCTGGTTCTTGTAGTAGGCGTCGAGGACGAAAGCAAGCTTCTGCTGGGCATTGCACATGCCGTAGGCGCCGTAGACACCGGTGGTGGTGTTGGCGCTGATACCGGAGCAGGCAGAGGGGTCCTGACCGCAGATGTAGCCGAAGATCTCACCAATGTCCTTGGCCTTGAGGTCGCCCTTGGGAGTGCAGGACAGGCTCTTGGTCATGCACTCGCAGAGGGATTTGTCGGGGGTAGGGGGAAGGGCCTTGCCGTTGACCTCCCAGTTGGGACCAACGGCGGGGCAGGGAGCGGGAGAATTGGTGGGTTTGTACGAGTCCATCTGGACAGCGGCGGGTTTGGCAGCCAGAACCTTCTCAGCCAGGCGGTCGTAGTTCTTCATGGTGGTAGCCTTGCCGTTGTTGATCCTGACGAGACCGTAGTCGTTGGCCTCCTCGTTGTACATGTAGACGATACCACCGGAGAAGGTGTCGGTCATTTCTTTGGAGTACAAAGCCTCGGTCTCCTGGAAGATACGGCCCTCGGCACCGTCGGGAATGTTGCAACCGTACTCAGCAAAGAAGACGGGAACGGAGTAGTTCTTGAAGAACTCGACCTGGGTCTCGTAGCCAGAGCCCGCCATGGTGTTCTTGCCACACCAAGAATAGATGTTGTAACCCCAGAAGTCAATGGCGGCGTCCTGCTCACCGCAGTTGAAGTAGTGGGCCGAGTTATCACGAATATCGGCGTCATCGTTGGCGGCGTAGCCGACGCCCATCCAGGGGTAGCCCTTGTCCTTGATGTACTTCTTGGAGTCCCGCACAGCGGCCTTGACGAAGGCGGAAGCCTCGGTGTTGGACTTGTTGTTGGATACCTCGTTGCCGGCGAAGAAACCGATGGTGTTGTCGTACTTTGCGAGCGCGTCAATGACAGCAGTGTAGCGAGTGTAGAGGTCGACGTTCCACTGGGGGTCGTCACGGTTGATGGAGGTCTTGGGCTCACCCAAGTCGGAGACGACATAGATGCCAGCATCGGAGAGGAGTTTCATGCAGGCGGAATGGTCCGCGGTAGGGTCAATGGCGTATGTGCGGATGGTGTTGGTACCAGCCTTAGCAAGGATGGGGACGTCGCGCTTGCAGGCGGTCTCGTCGGCGAGAGGGTCCTTGAAGTCGCCAGTCTTGGACTCACCGCCAGCGGCGGCGGTGTCCTGTTGGTAGGCGATACCCTTGATGTAGAATTGGGTGCCGTTCTCGTAGAAGAATTTGGTGCCCTGGGAGGGGTTAGCATCCGGTGGTCGCACGTCGGAAGGGAGTCCAGCGCACCTTCATAACGATGCGGTCGAGGGCGGCGGCGTTGCTGGCGAGTAGCAGAGCCGCCGAGACAACAGCAGCGACTTTGCCCATTGTGAGAATCTGGTTGTTGGTGTTGGATTGAAAAGGTGTTCAAGTGTCGGCGGGAAGAGAGAAAAGGTTGTCGACAGTTGTTTCGTTGACGTCTGACTGCGATTGGCTGGAATTCAGGTTTCCTGATCCCTTGAGCAACGAAAAAGTTGGGTAGAAATAACGAGTTTTGTTAACGAGTGTGCGAAGTTGATGGTTGGGTTGTTTTAGATTATACGAGACATCAAACCAAGGCAATATTGATTGGTCTGATTCGGAATGTTTTCCTTTCCTCTCTCCTGTTCCCCTAAAAGAAAAAAAGCGATAGTTGAGGGAGTGACGGCTTAGAGGAAACACTCGGGAGAAAAGGAGGAGCAGCGGAGGGAAGGCGACAGGAATAGCGACGGGAGGCGACGGTAGAAAAGCAGAAACGGGTCCCGGAATGGGAGGACTTGGCAGAGTGGGCCCACATCTCAACCGTCGACACTAGGTACGTACCCAAACGGGCATGTCTCCCTACCTACACAGTAGGCACAGAGAGACTAGCACCAGATTAAGGTGCAAGTAAGTAAGTGTGATCAAAATGGTGAACAGCAAGGCGTAGCTGCAGGGTTGCGGCAGGGAACGGGCCAAGAATGTTGGCCAATGTGGAGTCCAGTGGGATAGAGGTGGAGTCCAGTGGGACCAGGGGTGCACCTTTCTATTGCTTCTAGGTACCTCCAGGTAGCGGTTTCTGGTGCTGTTCCTTCTATCCTCCCATCCTCCCATCCTGTGTCAGTGTGGTTTGACTTTCTGCCTTCTTCTTCGTCCCTTACTATTCCCATTCCAAGTCTCGCTAGGTACTGAGCTTGTGCCTTAGGCTCAAAGAGGCGCAGCTACTATACTAAAGTAAATAAAAATCCGATGCGAATGGCACTGTACCTGAAGCCACTGCGCGTATCACGAGGTACCAGGTCTCGTCTCGTACTTACCGCCTGGGCCAGGTTCATCTCGTTTCACTTGTGAAGGACTTCGCACGGTGTGGAACTGGCTGTCTTTGACTTCTGCTATAAGGAGCCATCTTGTCTACACGTGTTGTGATATGATGACATGTTATCTGATCATCCTAGCCTCCCCCGTACTTCGTACAGACACAGTCGCCTCTTTTCCTACCGCCTCCACCAGCGCTGTTAGTGAAATGGCGAGAAATAGGGGCAATCTCCACAAACGTGAGCTTCGGCCTGGAGGAGCGGCCGACTTTCCCAGACGGTAGACCGTCCGGGACCCCCGCGGCCCTTTGCCTCCCCTCTCCCCCGCCCCTCGGTCAATCGTCATTCCAACGAAGCGGACAAACACCCGGCTTGGATTGGCAATGGCAGCAGTACGCATACCGTCTCTCACGATCCAACGGCAAATCATCACTAATAGCTCTCTTCCTGCCAAGCGCCAATTCACATCGCCAGATCAAAAACGAACTAATCGCTACTTCGGAGCCTTGGCTTTTCTTGTCGTCCAGCCTCTGCGCCTTCAAAATCCTCAGCTTCCCCGCTGTCGACGCTCACTTCAAAAAAGTCAATTTCATCTCAGCGCCCCCATTGCCCAGCCGCCGCCGAGGCCTTCACCAGTCTCTCCTTCAGGCCGTCCAAGAGCTTGGAAAACAGGACTGCTGCTGCCAACCCACGCTCATTATCATTCTTGCTCGTTCAATCCACCATGGCCCAAAATCAATGTCCGATGAGAGCCGATCTCATTTGCCCTCCTTGCAATCACTATTGCAATCAACACACGGCGGCCATCGGCTCACAGCTCCACTTCCCTGACTCCCCTCGGCTGCTCATCTGCAGAGGAAGAGCCACAGGCAATGGCAATGCGCAAAGGGCAAGACTACCAAAAGCTGGACGAACAGGCGCCAACGATCCAGGTTCCAGTCCTCCAACGGTCCTGATCGTCCGGTCCAGATCGTCCGTCCCAGGCTTCACAGCCACCCCTCGCCATCCACCGAGCGTAATCCTTCGCTTCGTGTCAAACTCAGTCAGAGTGACAATGAACGACGCTGCAGCATACCGAACTTCCACTTGTTGCACGATACGAGAGGCACTCCTAACAAACAGCCATGTTCCCTGACTCAATTGACTGCGTGTGAAGTTTGCAGTCACATCGTCTCCAGGCAAAACTACCCAATGTATATTTATCTAAGTTCTGCTGCGCAGGCCGCGACTCCAACTTTTCGTGTTGTCCTTCATCCTCGTCCCAGGTTGTTCTTATTGGTAGACCAAAACGTTTCGCCCTCCGTCACCAGGTTTCAGGGGGCCGCTCATGTGTACTCCGTAGGCTGAGCTACCCTTCCCGCGGCCTACGGCAGAATCCCCGGTTCTCGCCTTACTTTGCTCTCTCTCTCCCTCTCTCTCTCTCTCTCTATCACACACTAAATAAAACCTATAAAATAAGTAATTATAACACACACACACACACACACACACACACACACACACAATGAGCCCCTCAAGTAAGTCCATGTCAAGTTAACTGGGTTCGGCCCTTCCAGCTGAGCTGAGCAATTTCCCACTTTTTTCGACGTCATCAGTGGGCGAGCGGCGCAGTAGCATTGCAGAGGGCGATGCCAATTTTGCCCTTCTCCTGCGCTGCCCAACTGGGCATAACAAGATAATATCACTAGGTGCGACGCTGCCTTTCTTATGTGGTTCTCTGCCGGGTTCCAACTTTCCGTCATAGCGGTCGTCAAAGGGGTTCGGAATGCCCCTTTTTTTTTTTTTTCTTGCTGCACTTTTCTCAGGTCTCCTCGTTTGCCGTGCGCGCGCGTTGTGTATCTGACCCGGCGATCAGTGTTATTGGCATCGTCGCGGTCTTGACCGGGGGGGAAAATCCCACTTTTCACCATCTGCCGGTGATCTTGAAGTAGGCCTTCCCCACGCCGTGACAGACGGCATCCCAGACCTCGTACGTCTCGCGCCAGACTGTCTTGAGCGGGTTGCGGCCTGAGCGGCCGTGTCGGTGTGTTAGGGTGACGGTGGTCATTGTCGATGAGTGATTGTTCAAGTAGTGTTTACGTTGATGATGATGACGATGACCGTTTTTCACTATGCTTGGCTCCTATCTCTTCATCTCAAACGCTCCTCATCACGGATTGTCATCGATGACTAGCTATTTGTCTTTATATCTCTGAGCATCAGGCTTCCGCAACCAGAGAGAAGGCGGAAAACGGCCACTTGCCTGCCTGCTTGGCGCGCACCCAATCATCCCGCCTCGCCGGCCGGCGCAGCACGGCAGTCACGAGCACGCCGCACGCCGCACTCGCACCGCCCCCGGGCTCCCCCGCCTGACAGCGGTTCCACACACACCACCAAACACCCGACCGGTGCACATTGCCGGTTGATCAGCCTTTGGGACTGGCGCCAAGTGACCACTCAGTCCTCGTCCTTAAGACACTCTCATGTAGACTTTTGTGTGCATTGCTCTCTTTTCCTCCATGGTCCAACGAGACACACACACTCTTGGCGCCGCCTTAGTTCCCGCGTCCGTGTAGAACGGCGCGACTGGGGTTGCTCCATCAGGCAGGATGGGCGGGTTTCTGGTACCAATCTTCTCTCAGGATTCTGGAGGTTGGAGGTGAGTTTCGAGTGAGAATAAGCCTTGCTGAGTAGGATTGGCGGTCGATTGTCTGGTCGACGATGTTCGCTGCACACTTATTCCATTTCCCCATTCCCGCGACCTACATTGCGCGAGGGTTATTCACACGGGATACCTAGTAGTCGTTGGGGATGATCTGTGTGACCGCCCTTGAGCGAGTCTGTTGCCTTGTTCGGCCTGCCTACTTGATGGGGCTGGTTTCATAGATACCATCGACTGAGGTACGACAGCACGAAGGGTCTTCAGCAGACTTGTCTCATCTGCCATCACGGAATACACGATGACTGAAGCACGTTGTTTGCCACCGATATTTGTAGTATCATACAGGTTTAGTGAGACAAGGCTAGTAGAGCAAATGATTTTGACGATAACTATCTCTCTTGTGAAGTTATCTGCACGACAACTTCTCTTATTGCCACCGCAGGCAACATTTTGCCAATATCTAAAACCTCTACCTGGATATTTTAGATGAAGCACGCAAGGCCTTCACATTCCGCGACATAGGTCTTCTTCCGTCATGTTGATGCCCGAATTCGCGTGTTTACCATATGATGCCGTCGCCTTGTTCCACGCCTCCAGTCTGTAATGTGCCACAGATGCGGTCGTGTCATCAGGTCAGTAATTCGTACTAGGCCAAAAGAGCAAATTTTGTTTGTTCAGTCTGTTTCATATACGTCAGTTTCGGCATTTGTGTCTCGCAAACACGTGGGAAAAGTCAGGCTTACGAGAACGGTGTCTAGGCAAATGCGGGTGCCTCGGGTCGAGCCAGTCGAAGATGTCTTCGAAATATGTTGTTCTCCTGCCCCTTCACTCAAGGCGAGTGCGCTTGGTGCCTGTGCCGGACGTCAGTATTTACTGAGATCAGAGGTAGGTCGCAGAGGCAAACTCACCACGATGGCCATCGCCCGTGACCTTGACTAAGATATTCGTGTCGCCAGCCTTGATGGAGATCTCGACAGGACATTGCTCGGCATTCTGGTGACTTACGATGCTGTGCTCTTGGGTGTAAGAAGGTGCGACATCGCAGACGGTCATGATTCTCGACAGCGCGATCTTCTTGCGGGATCTGCGGAAGACCTTGGCGGGCGTGGCAGGAGGAGTTAGGAGCTCCTCAACATCTTGCTTTTCATATTGCTTTCGCGCGAGAAAGGTGTTGTGAGACTCGTCGAACTCTTCGGTCTTGGTGAAGTCGCAATTGGGCGAACCGACTTTGTGCTGGGCAAAAGGATCGTCTTTAGCTTCCCACTTCCAAGCCTGCAACTTGCAGACATGGCAGGTGACGCAGTCTGTATTTTTCGTGCCACGGCCCGTAAATTTGAATCCTGCGCCTGCCATGTCCTCTGGCCTCAGCGAGCTGATGGGCCAGCCGGCAGCCTCGCAGTCGGAGCTGTAAGTCAGGAGACGAGCGGCGTAGGTGTCCATGGTGGCTGGCGGTAAGAACGAAGAAATTGAGATGATATTGGGTCGCGAAAAAGAGACAAATGCCAACAGCTTTTGGCCAAGAGTGAGTGATGGCAGTTAGGTAGTGGCTGAACGTGGTTCTCGTAAAGCGGTGGTAAGTTTTTGCAAAGTGATGGTTGCGAAAAGTAGAGTTTTGGGGGCAAAGGATGAGGTAGAAGACGGAAGTTCTTCGCAAGGCTGAACGCTGTCGAGGTTTGGAAGGAAGGACCGGTCTCCTAGAGGAGCCTCGTCTTCCAAGTGCTTCCTTCCTTCTTTGATGTTGAAAGCTAGGTAGTCGTTCACAAGAGTTCGGACCAGATCTCTCACACCATTTAGTAAAAAGATTTGGCTCTCAGAAGGGACCTAATGTCGGCGGAAGCCACTAAAAATATCTGCTCTGCGAATGGAAGGAAAGTGCGACAAGAGTCGTGCTTGGAGCGGTGTAGGTAGGTACTTCCAGTTTGAGGATCTAGTATTGCCTGAGGCTTGTCTGTGAATTACAACAGAAATGGACCGGTGAAGTGGTTTCAAAATGAGACCAAACTGTCCTGCCTTCCAACGTCATTAGGAGTGAGCTGTTACAAGCGAGCTCCAATATCAGCTGCTGAGTGACGACACCAAAGACTCGAGAGCCTGTTAAGCCTACCTCATTCAAGAGCTCCGAGGATCTCTCCGACTGCCTCGTACAAATCCTTCTTCTCCTTAATCCAGTATTGAACTGACGCGAGCCCCGTCACGATAACCATATCCATGTCGATACTCTGTGGATGGAAATAAACCTCAAAAGTCGGGGACGCCTTGGACGAACTGAACCTCCCGTCAGGGCTCCTTTTCCACCTCGCCAATAACCGCTCAGTTCCATCCCTCAAGAAGATTTCGCGAGTCGACCCTGACATTCTCGACAACATCCAGCTGTAAGGCGCATGCAAAAGGCTCAAACTTGTGGCCCATGACTGAAGCGTCTTCTTTCGTCTTCAAATCCATGCCGCGGAAACCCACATCTATATTAGACGATAGCGAGTGTCGTTTGGCTGTACCAAGGGCTTGATCCGATATCTGCTGCTGCCGGGCGTCGGCATGCAAGACGGGAATTGCCTTTTCGTCGTTGTTGTGTAGCATGTAAAAGGGTGTTGCGTAACCTGTAACGGGATCGATGCGGTCGACTGTTGTCTGGGCGCCGTTGAAGCGTTCAGTCATGCGCAGGACTTCGCAGGGCGGATTCATGGGTTTGGGTCCTCTAGTGCATAGTTGCAAGACATGGTGGTGATGCTATTGCTGAACGGGGGTGTCCGTTGGTAACGTAATTGGGGACTCGTGTAGAAGTGATGTTGATAATAATGATAAACTCTTCGACAATGGAAACACGGCTTTCCATCGGTCTGATACTTGGTGACGGGGAAGGACGTGGTTATATCTCCAAAGTTGGAAAGCCACAAATGTCAGCGCCTCTAGTAATAAACATATCACGGCTAAGACACCCTCTACAGGGCCAAGGTTGTCTCTCGCAATAGGCAGTTAGCCATACATAGCCATGGCCGGGCTTCTTAAATTGAAAATGATGATACGTAAGGCGGCGGACTGACGCTTTGCATGGCTGGATATTGGACCCTGAAATCTCCAGTTTGTCATTGGCATTATGGTTAGTGAACACGAACTTGGCAGCTCCAAAAAACCTCCTCGAACATGCGATTCAATACCTAGGCTGAACAGTTTGTGGGAGGCCCCAAAACGCAAACGATTGGACAAGTTCGCGAAAAAGCTGACAATGGTTATGTCGCCGGCAGGAGCGCTTAGCACGGTGGCTGCTCTTCTTCGAGAGTTGGAAGCAAACTGGCTTTTAGCCCGCTGATCTGACGAGACTTCTTACGGCCCAAAAGGGTATTAAGCAGTTTCCTTCACGTTATCAGCTCTTCAGTTCCTGGGTACTGCAAAAGCTGACAACGCTCTCTGAAAGGGATTCCATTTACCGTCAAGGAAACCTTTCAGGCAAAGGGACTCACGGTCGTCGCTACATCTGTAGCATTCAAAAGTCCCATCGCGTCGTCCGACGCAGCCGTCGTCAAGCTCCTCCGCGATGCTTGCGCCGTCATATTGAGCGGGAAAGAAAAAAGAAGAGCCTCCCAAGGCTGACGGCGGGGGCCAGCGTGGTCTTTACGGCAAGTCAATTAGTCCATACAACTCAGAGTATCTCTATACAAGTTTCGCCTCGGAATCGTCGTGCGGTTCAGGCGTGGCTACAGTGGCCTCCTTCGCCCCTATCGGGCTTGGGATTGAAACTGTATCTTCAGGTCGGGCGACGGCTTCTCATAACGCACTTGTTGGGTACTCGCCTTCGACAGGTGTCATACCTTCTCGTTGACTCTGGCCACTCTATCCCACATGCGACGTCGTTGTGCCTCACACGAAATCGGTTTCCGAAATGCTATTGTAGACCATAACGAGAAGCCCGTCGGCGATTTTTGGAGAGAGCAGTCCGCCGTGCTCATTCCACTTGGTCTCGAAATTCGCCCTCGGGACTACTTGAGCTTGATGAACCCAAACTCTGAGAGGCACCACACTCTGAGAGGCAAATCAATAGCAGTGCAGAACTGCTACAATGGCAATATGCAGTTCTCAACAGTCACCGCCCTGCTCGTCGTCCTGGTTGCCGCTGTTCCTACCATTGCTGTCCTGCAGCGGAGTCTTTGAAACAAGGGGAACGACATCCATCTGGATAAGTCGCTCCTTTTGGCCTCGAAATCGTCGAGTCTAGCTGTTCAAACAGCTGCCTCTGATCTGGTTTCAACACTCTTTATGAAAAACAACGTAGTTGCAAGTTGAGCCTTATCAAGTGCGCATCGTGTCTGAAACTAGAATCTTGCTCCAGCGGTTCCGACTGCTGCTCTTGTCACTAATACTTGAGCGACTTCAGCAACAGCTTCCGCAGTTCGGATAGAGCAGGCCCGATTCGGTCAAGTCAACGAGGACAGAACAGATGCATTGGGGGGATCCTACCTGTCTACTTCACAAAATAAATGGGCAGAAGTGTCCAACTAGCGAGAATAAACCGAATCTCTTCAAGCGCCAATTCCCAAATCTGTGGCGTTTGTCTTCTCGAGTAAGCTCTGAGACAATCACCGCGACGAGGCTGAAAAGACGTCAGCACGTGAGCCAGGCGACTGCCTATTCTCCCGACTTCAGGTCAAGCCATCAGCAAAGCCATGGCTGGTGCGTGTGAGTGATGGTGTCTCAGTGGCATGTTTAGGCGAGACCGACGCATCACAAGCGGCCCATTTTCGTGATCCGACCCTTACGGCCCCTGCTTATTGAGACACAAGACTTTATCTCTGAGACACCGCGGCAGTGAAACCTCTTCGAAGATTGGAATCACCTGTCTGTGCTATCCCCGCATCCTAACGGTGTTGTCATTTTAGATTGCCACATGCCACTATGATGTGTCTCTCGGACACGGGGCATTGGAATGCCTGGTCCACGTTGACTCTCCAGCGCAAATGCTGCGTTCTTGGATCTTTTGATACTAATCCAGAGTTTCATGCAATAAGTTCGTTATTCGGTTGACACAATTCTAACGGCCAGCACGTTGTTGGGCTCGTCTCATACAATCCGCGGATGAATCATCTGCCTGTGATGAGGGCCCTTAACAAAAATGACTAACACACACCTATCCGCAGACGTGTAATTGCCTCAAATCGTGCTGATTCATAGCGATAAGAAATCGCGGAGAAAGGTCCGCGTTGAGGTGACGCAGGAGAATGGAAAGGCCTAGAACTCTCCTCTCGGGTTTCGGCATGATGCCATGATCAGGCAAAGCCTCTCTGCTACGGACGTTAAATCGCTCAGATTGAACATCTTCCAAGCCTTTTGAGGCACCATGAGGAACTGATTTGTACATGACAATGGAATGACAAACGTCGAGAGGGGTTCCAGAAGATCCTGCTTGCTTACCGGTTGCATGCGGTTGCCACCGTGAAAAAACGCCACGGCAAGACATTTCTCGTTACATAAAAGTACCAGCTATCAATTTGTGCAGGCTCGCCTTACAATTCGGCCCATTTCATTGGCGAACGTCGGCATCTCCGCTTGATGGGTACTTCTGCAAGCACTCATGGCCAGAACGCTCATCGATAGCTGCCAACATGACGCCAAGGCGCCGTCACGCTTCCAACAGAGCAGTTTTCTGCCCGTCTCACGGTGTTAAGAACTGTCAAGTAGCACAAGGAGGATGGGAGAAACCGGGCAGAGGCGGAGAGGGCCGCCCACCATTTCGTGCCGTGCGCCATCCGCAATGGCCTCAGTGAACTGGCGACTTGAAGAGGAAAAAGTAAAAAAGCTGGCAAAAATTCAAAAAAAATCCTTCTGTCGTGTGGAGCATTGTCTCGACCAGTTGGAAGCAGTTTGTGGGAAAAACCAGCATGGGTGGTACCACAGCCAGGAATCCGCCCTGACGATCACTGCAACACTACGCTGTCGTGGCTGCTCTTGGATGCGAATCCTTCTCTTCCGACTGGACGGCCGAGACTGACCGACCATGGGAGACCCGCCCTCAGCTCCGCGCCGAGTCAAGCGTCAGGGCTGGAACCGCGCGGCGTCAGTTTCCTCGGGTGTTTTGGTTTTCGTCTGCGGGTTTTTTCTTCCTTCTGGTGTGCGTTGTTTCCTGTGCGGCGGTACGCCGTGTACCTGCATGATCCTTCATCAAGAAGAGGAGCAAATGGCACCTCATCCGCCAACAACTCCCGTGCCGCTGCCGGCCACGGTCCGTAGCCCCCGCCATGCCGCCTCCTTGGCCCCCTTTAGCCCCCTTTAGCCCCCTTCTCGACCTCTCGGCCCCTTGGCGGTTCCCCTGTCAAGAGTCGGAAGAACGTTTGGTGCCTGGCGGTTCCTTACACTAAACTCCGTCCGGTTGGGTCGAGGGCTCCATGAGCGATTTTCACCCCTGACAGCGCGCATCCTCCTTTCCTCCTTTCCGCCTTGGGCATTGGCCATGTTTCCTCATGGTGCATTTCCCCGAAACCGTTCACTTTTGGCTTTTGGACTCGCCCTTTTGGAGGCGTGTTCCTGGCCTAGCGTGATGGCATTCCACCCCTCCCGTTAGGGCTTTGCCAAGTTGACAACTCTGTCTGCGACCTTGTTTCTCCATGGATCACGGCAGAGTCAAAGACGTTTCCTGTGGTTCCACGACGTGCTTGTCAGATTCCTGGCGGCCTATGATTGAACAGCTCGCCCGACTCATGTGCCCCTGCGGGTCGTCGAGGTACATACGACCCTGAAGCCGAGGCCTTCTGACTGTCTCAATCTCCTCTCTCTCAGAGCATCAATTTCAGCCGACCGTCATCATGTAAACTACGGCCCTTGCCCCCGGGGCCCAGTAGCCTGCTGCGTGGGCCTCCCAACATGGACCCGAACGCTGGTTCGTCCACACGTGGGAGTGACATCTCATCTCCCAAGAGTGCAACGCTGCCTTCCGTTCTTGTGCGCGATGGGCTTTTTGGTATATAAGTTCCCACGGTTTCATCTTCTCCGAGATGGTCTTGATCTGATCACCAACCATCCTTAGTCTTCTCTTTCTTCCAGTCAGTCAGTCACTCCCTCGGCCGGCACCGAAAGCTCGCAGATCACCCATCACTCCTTGAACCACCTACCAGCTTCACTCCTTTGCAAGCCCACCATATACAGTCTTTCTGTGAAAGAACCCTTGATCCAAGAGCCTTCGAACGCCCGCAAGCCGACTCTTTCCGCGAAAGAAATTCAGCCTTACGCTTCTTCCACTTCAACCAGCAATATGTTCGCCAACACTTTGACCACCTTCCTTGCCGCTTCGGCCAGCTTGGTCTCGGCCGCTTCCATCCCCATCCGGGACAACGGCAACGCCGGCTCCGCCGCCGTAACCCCCCACGACATGTACTCCTCCTCCATCGGAGTCTTGGGCTGCAAGATTGATACCAACCGCGTCGCCTACTGGCCCAACGCCGTCGGCTGTGACAACATCTGCGTCAAGGTCTCCAACGCCGGGCGCAGCGTCAACCTCCTCCGCATCGACCAGTCCGGCGGTGCCTACGACATCTCCTACGATGCCTGGAACTTCCTCACCACCGGCAAGGGCGCCGCCGAAAACCCCACCAGCGGCGGCCCCGTCCCCATGGAGTGGGAGAACGTCGACGCCAGCGAGTGCAGCCACCTTCTGAAGGACGGCCAGCTGCCTCTGTCTGCCTCCAACAGCATGAACTACCTCGCCTCCTGCCTGGCCGAGCCCGAGAGCTTTGTTGCCAAGAACCATGTTCTCTACAACATCCAGAACGCCGCTTGCACCTGGGGTGTCGACGAGAAGTGCAACCTCGACCTCGCCGTCAGCAACCAGGCTTCGTGCCCCAGCGGTCTTGGCATCACCAAGGCCCTGACCAACCTGCCCGTCGAGAACATCGCTTATGGCACTGGCAAGATGGAGGTTGCCGTTCAGTGAGCGCGTATTGCACGGGGTGCAATACCAGGATACCACTTTATGATGTTCACGACCACTTTATGATACTTGGACATATGTTATAGAAAGACTCGGAATCGGGTCGTTATGTTCGCAATCAGTAACGAAAACCTTTTACCTCGCCTCTTGATCCAAACTTTTACTTCGTGAGGTTGTTTCAGTAATGAACCAATGCAACCTAGTGTGAAATAGCGTGACGCCTAAGCAATTCCCAAAGGCAATTAAGAAATCCTCAGACTGTCTTCTAATCCACGGCCCCTTAAAACGCTCCTATCATTCTGAAATAAGGGGGAGGAACTGATTATATTAATACACACACACCAGAGATGGCGGACCCCTGCATATTATTTTCACTGAAACTGTAACGTTCATAGGCTTCCAAGGAGCGATAAATTCGAGACAAGAAAAGAAGCTAACTAGACTAGCGACGCAATCTGATTCGCGACACTGAGGTTCACCACCAGTTATAACAAACCTTTAGTCAATTAACGAAGGCAGTACGATTGAACTAAAGACAAGTCACAGAAGATTTAGACTGTTTGATACTACTTCGGCGCGTTATTTGACTCATGAACGCCATTAATGCTGATGGAATGCTTTGAATAAATGATGTCTCCCCGCAAAACAGGCACGCAGTTGCGGTATTTGATAGTTCTCATACCTCAAACGAGACTTCGAGGTGTTGAGGGTACAAGTGAAAGGCTTTTGGGCGCCGTCATTGCCGCCGTCGTCATTGTTTCTTTTTCTTCCGCTGTTGCTGGGTATTGTAGCTGCCGGGTGGACCTTGAGACTTGAGCTCTCTGTTAGGCTTGTTCTCCTAGCCAAAGTATACCTAGTTGTCCGTGAATTCTCAGCAACCTCAGACTAAAAAGATGAGCATGAACAAGACAATAGTCGATTGGGAAAGCTCGGGAAAGGTCCGGACTAAAGAGGACAGTAACAGCTATTTTCTAATGCAGTATAGTAGATGTAGCAGTCCACTCCGTGGCATAGCTGGAGTTGATTCAGTAGCTCATGATAATGGCGCTGATAGACATTGTCAGTCCTTCACAACAAGTCATAAGCTGTAGTTGACGAGAAAGCTTGACGTTGTGCAGCCAGCCAAGCTGTGACTTAACATCAACACTGTTTATAGAATAAGTTTCCGATAAAATGAACAGATCGAACCTAAGTGGCCGTGACGCACAACGTACACTTAACAACGAACGCCCTCTGTAGCTCGCAAGAAGAACTCCAGTTATGATTTGGTCAAGACATCCAGAAGATGAGTCGCCTAGAACGCAATTCTGAACGGCGTTCATCGAAACCCTCAAAACCAAGCTGTCCGAAACAACCGAGGATGCTCGAAGCTTCTTATGCCTCCAGTTCGTCAGTTTCGACAATCCAGGTACGTACACCAAGAAGGGCGGTCCTTCCTCGGTCACCCTCACACATTCCCTGCTCATCTATGACAAACGCGCGGGGCAGACACGCAGCCCGCAAGCACACACACGAAAGGAATCGGTCAACCGGAGGACAGACGCCGAGTATTGACTGTATGTGCCATCACGATGAAGGCTGGGCGGTTTTACACGCTTTAGGCGTGGTTTGCGAATCTACGCAGTGTGGTGCTCCGTTAAGGTGGGAAATCATGCAGGATAAAATACCAAGAACCGGCGGCGTGGAACGTTGGTTGCAACATCCCCAATTATTGGAGTTTGCGTCGTCGATATCAGCTTCAGGCTTCGTAGAAAATGGCCGGCGTCCAATGGTTGGTTATAAAGGGGTCAACGACGCCGAGGTCCGACGAGGGGGAAGAGCTGGTCGCTTTGGTCTAGAGCGACAACTGCTGAATGTACAGATCTGCGATGAGCGGCTGCTCTTCATGGAGGGTGGGATGTGTGAATCCTGGATGAACTAGGAGGGGAGAACTGTGCATGACCTGAAAGTGCGGCGGGGCAATGCCAATCATGACGGGAGTTTGCTGAAGGTTGCACGAGGCATGTAGGGCGCGACTGGTGGCAGGAGGCCTAGCCCTTTCGGTGTCAACGTGCCGTCGTAAAGGAGACTGGACACGACGTCTGAACCGCGGTCATGGTAGCGGGATCAACTTTTAGCTATTTCCAGGCCTCTCCCCGTGTAAAATTCACTCCAGGATTCTACGCACGAGACATGCAGATGAAAGACCCATGCGTTGGGAGTGGATTGGAGCCTTCTTGAGCGGCATCCAGTTGGATGTTTCGATGACGGGTCGACGAAGTCGAGCGTGGATGAAGGTTGCATTTGGGTCTGCCGAGATCATTGAGGCCATCTTGGCATTGGTGGCTGGCGGGGAGGGCTCATTGTCCAGAGAATGAGCCTGGCTAACGAGGTCTCAAGCTATGTAATTGGGCTCATAGACCTTGGTCGGATAGTATATGCGAAGCAAAGTGAGGTTGATGAAGAGACTAGCTTCCTTGCACCCATTTCTACCGCGCGCAGTCATGAGACCGTCACACTCTCAATGGTCCTCTCCAAATTCCAGCTGAGGCCAGATCTAAAGGACGCATAGAAGGTAGGGTCAAGATAATGACAGATGGTATTATGACCGATTACGTACCTGTGCCTCTCCACAAGTTATGTCACTGCTGCGAAAGGGTGTCATTGTGTGGGTACGTGAGCGAATCATTGCCTCATGCTATGCTTGATCCCGAGTGACCCTCCCTCAGTGCCTTGTCGTTCTTCGTCGATCTTGTTCGGCCCTTGCTCTACAACAGTCGCCTGCTCCCTCACTCGGCTCCTGTTGGAGCCAGGCCCTCCCAGCTGGTGGCTGTTGTCTGCCAGCTGGCGGCTCTGGGAGTCTTTAGCCTCCATGGCCCACTAGGCCAGTAATTTAGTTTCCTATTATTATCACTATTTTCACTATTAATTAATCCTGTGCTTCCATAGGTTATAAGCCTAGCCTTTTTTAAGGTTATCTTATACCTAAATTAAGGTTATTTTACCCTTCCTTTTTCTATTATTTTTAATATAATTAAAGTAGTTAAATTATGATCTTTTTATAGGTTAAAGTTATTATTTACTCTTCATAAAAGTACATTTTTAATATAACTTTTTACTTTATATTAGCTTTATAAATTTCACTTAGTTATTAATTTTTTACCCATAATTAATTAATACTAATTAATATTTAATAATTTATTTTACCTCTACCTTTTCTTCTCTATTTTTATCCCCATTATACCTATACCTATTCTTATTATAACTCCTAAACTTAAATTAGTAATTAACTAAATCCCTTACCTTAAGGGTAAATCTAACTAGTAGAAGTAATATATATTAATAATAGTAAGTTTAAGAGAATAAAGACTTAAGAAGTATATTAATTTAAATATCCCAAAACTTATTAGTATAAAAGTAATTAAAGAGTAGGAGCTTAGTTATAATATAACCTACTTATATATTATTACTACTTATAATACTATTTTACTTTAATTAATTAATACTAGTTAGAAGGATAATAGTAATTTATATACTTTATAATAAATACTTAAGAAATATATTTTATAAGTTTTATAAAATACTTTAATTATTATTATTAGTAAGTTTAGTAAAATATTTACTAATAATTATAAAACCCTCTATAAGGCTTTAAATTAATATTATTATCTCTATAAGTAAATTAAAACCTTATTTAGTAACCTTCCTAATAACTATTATATAGCCTTATTATTTAACTTCTTTAAGGACTATCTTCCCAATACTTATAAATACTATATATTAAAGAGCTCTAAAAAACCTACTTAGAATAATATTATAAATACTATTTATACCCTTACTTAGAATAAGGACTAGAAATAATTCTTTATATCTATCTATAGTAATAACTCCTCTAAAAGCTAGTTATTATTATTATTATTATTATTAGCTAAATTAGGTAGTAAAGAGAGGAAGAAATATAACTACTATAAAAGTCTATATAATACTACCAAGTACTACTAGACTTATCCCAACCTTATTCCTAATTATTATAAGAACTATAATACTCTTATTAAAAAGGCCAATACATATATTTATAATAATAAGTATAAATAGAATTAACCTTATAATTATTTAATTAAAGTTAGAGCTTCCCCTACTATTATTTAAAGTAATATACTTATAATTATATAAAATATTATATTATTAATAAATTAAGTAATTCTTACTATAACTAATAATAATTTTATTATAAGAGATAATATTATTCTTAATTTAGGCTATACTACTACTACCTTTAATAATTTTTATTACTTTATTAATTATATAGAAAAGAATAATTTAATTCCCTTTACCTTAGCCTCTAATAAAGTAGTTAAATTACTTAGAGTTAGTACTATTTTCTTCTAAACTTAGGACCCCTCTAACCCTAGTATTATTAATAATTAGACTATTTAGAATATTAAGTTTAACTCTTATACCCCTATTAACTTCCTTAGCCTAAAATCTCTTTAATTCTCTAGTATTAAGTATAATTAGAAGATAGTAAGCCTTATTAATATAACCTCTCATAATTAATTAGTATAAGTTAATTAAGTCTCTAATATTTATATTATTAATATTACTAAGAGTAATAATCTCCCTTAAAAAATTATTATAACTCTCTCCTTATTTTAATTAAATTAATAACCTTCCCTTAAACTAATATATTACTAACTTATTTATACTTACCCCTTAAGAGTAATTAAGTCCTATAAATAAGTAGGTATTTACTTTACTAAAATAGAGATTAATAACTTCTTCTATAAATTATATTATTTAAGTAAATTAACTAAGATTATTAGTTATAATTCTCCTCTCCCTCTTACTAATATTAATAATAAAATCCACTTTAATCTTATTAGAGTTCTTCTAGTCTCCCTTAATAGTTACTACTATATTCTTTACCTTATAAATAAATATAGTGGATATTATTAAATTATCTTTCTTTATAACTATAAATATATTATAGTCCTTATAGTACTAAAGAAGTAGAATACTAAATTCTTTAACCTTACTAGCCTTTATATAAAAGTTTAAGTATTTAATAATACTCTAGAGCTTATTAAAGCCCTTAATAATCCTTATTTTAAGAGTAATTATTACTAAATAATAATTACTTATACCCTATTTATAAATAGCCCTATTAAAAGAACTAGTTATATTATTATTAAAGGCACTAGAATATAACTAATTAATATATTCCTTCTAGAGGAGCTTTAGAATTATAGTATAAATTTAACTATTTAAATTCTTAACCTTCTACTAATAACTTTAAAGAGCTACATTAGCCTATATAAAATTCTTACCTAAGAGCTAAACCTTACTATTAATTAAGAGATCCCTTATATTAAGTATTTCTAAATATTTAAATATACTACCTATATCCATAAGAAAGGTCCTTATTACCCTATAAAATCCACTAAAATAGAGCCTCATATAATAAAGGGTTACCTTATTAAATATAAATCTCTTTATAATTATATATATAAAGTTTATCTCCTTAATAGAAGAGAGATTATTTACTATTATAATATTTAATTTTATAAAAGAGCTTACTAAATAATTCTCCCCCCCTATTCTAACCTTATTAAGGAGAATACTAATTATAATATAGCCTTTATTAAACCTACTCTTATTATATAATACTAATTATTTTAAATTTTATATACTTATACTAAGAAATAATAATATCCTTATAAGACTAATAAGGCTAAATAATTAATTAATTTTATAACTCCTCCTCTAAATAAAATTATTATAACCTTAATTAATACTACTAATTCACTAATTAATAATATTTTTATAGACTCTATTAAGAATATAGAGAATAATTATATTAATCCTAATTTAACCATAATTAATATATAAGAGGTAATAAAATAACCTCTAATTTAGCTCTCTACTAGTAGATATCCTTATTAAGCTATAGCTTAAAAGCCCCCTAGTTATTATAGAGAGGCCTATAAAGTATATAAATATAAAAAAAAAGCCTTCCTCTCTACTAATATTATTATAATTATCCCTCACTAGTATTATTTAAGTAATATTTATATTACTTCTCTCTCTAAAACTCTCCCAAATAGGATAATTATCCTAAAGTCCTTCAAAAAAGCCTAGAACTCTCCCTAATAAAAGGAGTAAAAATTAGCCTTTAATTATAAAATATAACAATTCATTAATAAGGGAGTCTACAAAGTTATAAATCCACCCCATAATACTAAGATTCTCCTAGGTAAGTAGGTTTATAATATCAAAACTAATAAATCCAATAATATTATAAAATATAAGGCTTACTTTATTATTTATAGTAACTTTAAATAGGGTAATTAATTATCACAGGAAGTCTATATAATTATAATCTCATTAACTATAACCCACCTCTTTTTTACTATTATTACCTTATTAAACCTCTAATATAAAATTTATAATTTTAATACTACCTTCCTAATTATATTAATCCCAAAGGGAATTAAGGTCTATATTAAATAACCTACTAATTACTCTACTAATAATAATAAAATCTAACTTCTTTATAAGGCTCTCTATAGTCTCTATAAAGCCCTAATCTAGTAGTTTTAACTCATTAAATTTAAAATAAAAGATCTTAGTTTCACCCCTATTAATAATAAAGTTTACCTATTTATTAATTATAAAATTAAGGCCTATATTCTTATATATATTAATAATAATATTATTACTACTCTAAATAAGGAGATTATTATTAAAGTATAATAATTACTTTAGAAGGTCTACCCTCTTAAAAATCTTAGAAAAATAATAACCTACCTTGGATTTTAAATTAATCATAATAAATTCTCTAATAAAATCTTCCTTAACTAAGTTAAATATACTAAAGCCTTCCTTTAATAATTTAATTATTTTAATTATAACCCTATTAAAACTCTACTCCCTATACTTAATAATCTCTTTACTAAATAAAATAAGAATAAATATACTTAAAATAAAAAATAAGAGTATATTAAGTAAACTAAAGACTTTAACTACTTAGTTACTAGTACTAGAGTTAATATAGCCTATATAATTAGTAAACTCTTATAAATTAATTTAGGCTCCTCTAAAGTCTATTTATATACTATTAAGTATCTCTTTTAGTACCTCAAAAGAACTATTTACCTTAGTATTATACTTAGTAAAATACCTATAATTAATAAGTTAGGGCTCTATACTACTATAAATATCTCCTTTATTAATAATAAATTATTATAAGTCTTAACTAAAAAATATATTATATTTCTTACTAGAGCCCCTATTACTTAGAAATTAAAAAAGTAGTCTATTATTACTCTTAGTACTATAGAGGTAGAGTTTATTAATCTAACTCTAGTTATAATTATATTTAAATAGATTTAATACTACCTTATATAATTACTAAATAAATTTATTAATACTCCTACTATTTTATTTACTAATAATATTAATAAGTATAATAATATAATAAACCCTCTAAATAAAGTATAAATACATTATATTAATATCCAATATAAATAAATTATATAAGAGATTCATACTTATTAAATTATTAACTTAAGACTAATTAAAGACTCTAATATACTAACTAATAAATTAATAAAGTTACTATTATTACTAAAATACTAAGATTTTATATAAATACTTAGTATAATAGAGGGATTAAACTAAAAAGGGGATTTCTATATATATAGGACTAAAGAAGAATTAATCCAGGGCCTATAATTAGACTATAAATATAGAGGTTATACCCAAAAACCACATATATTTAGTAATTATTTATATTATTAATTTAAGCCATTTTAAGGCCTCATTTAAGCTATTTTATAGCCACAATTTATATTATTATTATAGCCTATTATTCAACCTCACAACCAGTAGAGTCTAAGAGGGAGTATTAAAGCCAGGCCCTCCTAGCTAGTAACTATTATCTACTAGCTAGTGTCAAATTCAGGGGGCACTCATTCATAGAATAATTAATCCACAACTCACAGTTACAAGACTCACAAGTCTCATATCTCCATACAAAATTCTCATAATTCCATAATAACAATAATACAATATAGAAATTACTAATTTTAACAATTAATAGTCTAATAAACATTATAAATATTAACTATTCAAAAATTTTCTATTATATATTCTATAATATTATAATACTCCTAATATCTATAATAATAGTATTAACCTCCCAAGCTACTAATAAAACTCCCCTAAATAGCCTAAAGGACTAAGTACTCTAAATTAAAAGCATTAAGTCACTCACATATAACTATGGGATTTAGGAAGTAATTAATCCCAGTAGCAGCACAAACTCCACAACCTTAAACTCTTAATATATTAAACTCACAAGGAAGCTAGAACTTCTAAAGCTATTTAATTATCCTCAAGTATATATATAGAGTACTTTATTAGCCTTAGTAACTCCCTTAGGAGACAAGGTGGGAATTATACTCAGTAGGGAAAATAACTAGCCCCACACACAATCCATAGTGGACATATTAGCCACAAACTAAGAGCTCTATAAGGAAAAAAAGTCTAAATATACTTTTCAGGCCACTATATAAAATAGTATAATAAAGGGAATCCATATTATTTAGAATTATATCTATAAGAGCATAAACTCTAAACTTAGAACCTACTATTATTATACTAAAAAGAGCCTTAATATTTAATTTTATAAACTTAAATAATATATAAGCCGCGGCTCTTAAGAGAGAAGGGCTTAAATAATTATAGAATACTAATCCATACTAGTATACCCCTATTAAAAATATCTTAATACTAAAAAAAATCTAGAAACCTAAATTTCCCACTAAGAGAGTACTTTTTATAAGGCCTTTATAAGTAATATACTTAATATATAATCTATGGATTTATAATTTCTAGAATTCTATAGAGCTTTAAGTTAGAATTATATAGAATTATAAGTATTTATTTACTAAATTAGGAAAAGTAGAGAAGTTTATAATAATACTCTTATAATAAGTATAATAATTACTAACCTCTAAAAATTTCTCTTTAACTATAATAATACTTAAAAAAAGAGAAAAATAACCTATAAAGCCTTTAAATTAATCTTATAAGCCCATAAAGAACTAATTAATATAATTAAATACTAAAGTCCTACTTTTAATACTTTAAATAGAGGAAAAAATTAAAAATAAGTAAAAACTCTCACTAGTAATTACTAAAAGTAAAAAGAGTTAATTTTAAACCCTCCTATAATAAGTAAAACCACTTATAAAATTTACTAAATATATTACTTACTCCTAAAATACTATTATATTAATAAAACCTTTTACCTAAAAGCCTAGGAGCTAAATTATAGAATTCAAGTAATACTTAAGTACTATATAGAGAGTAACTCTAATTTTATAAAACATATTCAAAAAATTATAGAAACCTTTATCTAGCCTAACTAATTATATAGAAAATTAAAAGATTAAGTGGGAGTAACTTTTATAACTTAGAAGTATTATATACTCGCGAACTCTATAATCCTAGACTTAAGAATAATAATATATATCTTTAATAACTCTTATTAATTTATAATCTTAAAAGTAGCCCTATTAGGGAACTTCCTATAAATAGGGACTTAGAGAGTTCTAATTAAGACTTATAAAACTACTCATATTTATTTAAAAGAGCCTAAGAAGCCTATTACACTCTAACTTTATAATATAGCACTTTATATAAACCTCATAAATAACCTAGTATCCCTTTAAAAGTTTTATAAATAAGGGATTTAATAAAATATAAGCCCTAATAATAACTATATATACTATATAAACTAGAGCCTATTATACTCTCTTAAATATATTAATAACTAATATATACTAAATTATTAGCCCCTATATAATATAGTACTTATAGTAATTATCCCTTTACCTAAGCCTACTCTTAATAAACTCCCAAGACTAAAAAAGAGATATAGGTTTACCTCTAAAACTATTTAGAGACCTATTCAGGGCTCTATTAAGCTCTAGTACTACAAATTAGGCTACCTAGAACCAGAGCCTATTAAATATATTATAAATATAATAAGGGGTATATAATTACTTATAAGTTCTATAAATATAAAAATAATTAATTATAAGGTATATAGAATAGGGAAAATATATAGAATAGTTTATTAAACTCCCAAGGAATCCATAGCCCACACAAAACTAAGTAAGAAGCTTACAATTAATTTTCACAACTATAAATAGAATTATAAAGGAATAACTTTATTAATAATTATAATTAATAGAGCTATAAGCCTTATATAGGACTTTTACTTATTAAACCATAAAATAAATATACTTCTTAGTATAATTAAAGAACTCCTAGTCTATTTTTAAAATATATACTATATATAAGTAAAGAAAATTAAGGCTAATAATAAGATTTATAAGTATAAATATATTTAATTTATAATTTATAGTTAAAGTATTAAATTTAAGCTATTTACCCTAAATACTTAAGCCTAAAATAAGGGAATAGAGTAAATAATAATAATAATAAAAGAGTAAGCTAAGGTAATAATTATTAGTATAAAACTCCTATTTATCCTATAACCTAAGATTATAAAGGCTATAGTATACTTATATAACTATATACTCTTTATATCCTAAGGCTAGAGAATACTTTATAAGCTCTTTAATTAATATTTTTAAAATAATAATAATAAACTCTTAGTAAAACCTAATCTCTCACACCTTTATATATATAATTATAGAGTATATATAATAATAAAAGAGACTTAGCTCTATTAAAAGTACCTCTAGAAACTTATATTAAGAGTATTTATTAATTTTCTTATAGGGTATATATTAAGTAATTTATTTTATATTTAGAACTTATTTAAGAATAAGGTATTTATTATAAGGGATATAATATTTAATAAAAAGAGATTCTATAATAATAACTTATAATAAATAATAGAGGAGTTTTATTATATAAATTTTAATATAATTTAGGAATATATTACCTAACTAATTAAGTAATTACATAGTACTCCTATATAATAAAATACTAATAAAGAAGTAAATAAAATTATTAAATATACTAATACTAAGTTTCCTAAAGAGGCTAGGTAGATTAAAGACCTAGTTTATAGAGCTAAGAAGTATATAGAGGTATAATTTAAGTTACTCCTAACTCCTCTAAACTCTCTAGAGTCTATAGTATTTTTTATAAGACTAGGTAAAAACCTTAAAATAAGTATTAATATAAGGGGGTGGATCTAGGACTTATTTAAGAGACTTATACTTAAGAGAGTAACCCCCAGAATATTTTTTAAAGTAGCCTTCCTAGTAGGAAGCTACTTATATAAAGACTCTTAAGTTCTTCCTTATAAGCTAAATAATTTATTATATTTATATATAGTACTTAGTATATTTTATATAAATAATAAGAGTAAAATAGAGATTAATAAGAGCCTAGTATATAATAATAAGCCCTCTAGAAGCTCCTAGCTATTAAAAACTCTAGGAAAGGGCTTTAAGTATTATAATAAGTTCTCTAAAAGTTCTCTCCCCATAAGAGCTCATAGTATTATAACTTCTTACCTTTTAGGTACTTACTAAAGAGATCTACTACTTTTACTAATATTATATTAATAATTATTAAATTAAGAAGAGTATTTTAAACTTAAGAAGAAGAGAATAAATACCTTAAGTAAACCTTACCCTCTAGTAAAGAGCTTTTAAGAAGCTAAGAAAAACTATTTTAAAGAGTATAAATTATTTTAATTATAAGAGAAGGTTAAGAAGAGTACCTCAAGAGAATACTAAGTACTTAATTATTACTAAGTATATACTTATAAACTAAATAAATATAAGAGACTAATAAAACTAAAGACCCACTTAATTATATAAAGTAATTAATAAGTATAAAATACTTATAATATATATATAATAACTCTTATAGGAACCTCTTTTTATACTCTTATAATTATTATAGCCTAATTTAATCTTAAGCTTCTCTAATATAATAT
>JAXISO010000380.1:0-32188 GCA_036785465.1 Colletotrichum agaves | reverse complement strand
CCTAATACTATATAATTTACTTCCTTATTTATAAAGCCTAAAATATTTAGGATTCTATAAATATTAATAATAAATTTAATAAAGAAAAGACTTAGGAAGAATAAGAGGAATAAATAACTATAATTATTAAATCTATATTCCTAAATAAATTACCTAATAAATACCTTAGAGATCTCCCTAAAAATATAACTAATAAGGAAGCTAGAATTCTTATAATAAGCCTACTTATTAATAAATTCTTTTTACTTAGAATATATATTAAGTAATAGGAGAAAGAAGTTCTATAAAGTTTATTAAAATTTAAAATTAAGATCCTAATAAAGAAGGAAGATTAATAATAGTATATAATAAGAATTAAGCCTCCTCTTAATTATAACTCTATAGTATTTTACTTTACTATGAATACTCTAAGGGAATTCTATTAGTCCCCTTAATTTATACCCCCACTAATAAATATTAAATTAGTTATACTTAATCTTTATATTAGCTCACTAGATTATATTATTTTATTAATAGAATTATAATTTAATTATATTATTAATATTACTTATACTCCTAATAAAACTACTATAAGAAGGGAAATAATAATAATTAGTATTATAATTATAATAGTAAATATTAAAATCTAATATTATATTTAATTATATACCTAAGACTTTAATAAAATAAATATTAAGAATATTAACCTTATTATAATTTACCCTAAACTTAAATTTATATTAGTTCTCCCTTATTAATAACTCTTATATAAGTAATTATAAGAAATCTCTTTAAGAGTATTCCTATACTAAGGAGGACTAGAAAATAGTAAATTTACTTTTAAAGTAAAAGCCTTTAAAGCTATTCTTAATAATAAGAAAGTAAAAATAGTATAGGTAGTATATAATAATAAGTTATATAAAAATATAATTAATAAAATTTATAAGGAACTTAAAAATATATAATATATTATAATTAGAGTATACTCCCTTTATATTATAATAAGAGTATTAAATAATAAATTTAATTTAAATAAATTAGTTAAGTCTAATATTAAAATTAACTTTTTACTAGGTAAAGCTATAGTTTAAGTATTTATTTTTAAATTATAAGAAGAAGTAGATTAAAATTATCCTATAAATAACCCTAATTCCTTTATTTAACTAGTAATAATAATTATTAAAAATAATTTAAATAAATAAGAACTCTTCCTATAATTATAAAGTTAATATAATTTCTTAAAGACTAATATTAATACCCTTAATAATAATACTTATTACTTAATAACTTATACTCTTACTAAAGTCTTAGTAATTATTAGAACTCTTATTATATTATTAAATATTAGGAGATCTATTAAACTTAAATAGGATAATATTAGTAAATAGAATCCTAATATAATCTTTATTAATAAAGTTATATATATATTTAAAGTATAATTCTATATATATTTTAATTAATTTAACCCTAAAGCTATTATAGTAATTAGAAATATTAAATAATTCTTATTAATAAGTAAAAGTATATTAAAGTATAAGATAAGTATAAATAACTCTTCTACCTAATAAACTACCTTTAAATTATAATATAAGAAATTAATTCTAGATTAAGTAGTTTATATTAATACTATATAAATTATACTAATTAATAATTAAAGAAATTATAGTACTATTATAAGTTGGGCTATATATTATATTTATAAGGGTTATATGGACCTAAAACTTAAGAATAGTAATTTTAATAAGTTCTTTAGAAGAGAAATTAAATATATTCTCTATATTTAAGAGAGTAAATTAAACTCTTTTATTATTAATATTAGTAAAGGAGAAGAATAAAAGATTTATATAAGTATTATAAACTTAATAAATTAGAATTATATTTTCTACCTTATTTTCTACTTCTTTACTTAAGGGTTCCCCTCCTACTTAGACTTAGACTAATAAAGTACTCTTATAGTAATTATTCTATATATAGTCTAATTTACTAAATACTTCTAAGAATAGAATATAATTAATATTAATAATTTTATAAAGTTTAAGGTTACTTTTAAAATTATTAATAATTCTATAAGTACTAAAGCTAATATTATTATTTATAATATAATTTATACTAATAATATAGGCTTTATTCTAAATAAAGAATGAATAGTAGTTATAATAATTAGAGTTTATAGTACTAATATTATAATTCTAAGAAAAGATAATTAATTAAAGAAGAAATTT
Organism: Colletotrichum agaves; assembly: GCA_036785465.1. Classification (NCBI taxonomy): domain Eukaryota; kingdom Fungi; phylum Ascomycota; class Sordariomycetes; order Glomerellales; family Glomerellaceae; genus Colletotrichum; species Colletotrichum agaves. Next base: position 29,987 of record JAXISO010000380.1, on the reverse strand, counting down.
ATAAATTCTAGAAAAGTTAACTTTATAATTAGTTATTATAATTAGTATATTAAATAAAATAGTATTATAAATATAAGAGCTAGAAAAATTAATTAGAAGATTATTTATATAAAGTATAATAAACTTAATTATACTAAAAATAAATATAAGAAGATAAATTTTAAATTATATTATTTATATAAATATAGAGATTATATTTATTATTTATATTTCTATATAAGACTCTTTATTATTTTAAATATTTATATTAAGTTTAGTAAATATAAAAAGAAGAGAATAATTAATAATAAACTTATTATAATACTAAATAATTAACCTATTATAGTGAGAGCTAGAGTTATATATTTATATATAGTTATTTATAAATAGATTATTAATATAAATTAAATTATAGTTAAGAATAAGAGAATTATAAGTATATATTATATTTAACTTTAAAATATATAAGAAGTACTTAAGTAAATTAATTTATAATATAATTATTTTAATATTCTAAGTTTTATAATTTATAGTACTTAAGTCCTATAAAATATAGTTATTAGTATTAATTATAATAATAACCTAGAATTTAAAAATATTAATAATTTATATATAAATAATAATAAAGTAAATATATAGTAAAGGACTAATTAAAATAAAATTAAAATAAGAAAATAAAATTATAAAAGGAAAAAGTTAAAATTATATAAATTAATTTATATATATAATAAGGATATTATTTTTTTATTTTACTAGGGGCATATTAAGTACCTTATATAAGTAGGCTTATAGCTAGGATTCTTACTTAGCTGCCTCTCCCCCACCTACCTTATAGAGAAGGATCATTACAACTACACTATAATTAAACTAGTCTCTTAAGAGTCCTTTTCCTGCTTCGGTAGCTTGTTTTCCCTTCTTTTTTGTTAGTTTGTCATCAGACATGATATGTTCTGTGTCCAGAAACACTCGCGTCCTTGGAGCAAAATGCCCCCCCGTCTAGGCACTTCCGAGACAAGGCATTTATCAGGAATAAGCATTTCGACCAGATCCAGAGCATAGCAGCGTTATCAGCGCCACCCAGCGACCCAGGACTATGATATGCGGGCTTGACAGAACCAGATCTGCGGGTGCCAACCAAACCCCTTGATCCGGTGAGCCCAGAACCGTCTCTTCATTGCCCGCGGTCGGTAACCGTAGTCAGGGTCGAGAACACACACACACATCTTGAACACCCACGCTTTCAATATCCAATCAGGGAATTCTTGTGTCTTACCTGGGGGAGACCGCAATCTAGATGTCGGCGGCGTTCAGCAAGGAGGGTTCGCGTGAAGCGATGGGGCCCCTCTTCACTTCCGGCAGCTGCTTTTTGCTCGTTGGCCGTGGCCGGATGCGGAGTTTTCCTTCCGTCTACGAACGTCTCGGGGCGTTTCCGCTGACCTCTTCCTCAAAGGGATGATTAGAGGCATCCGATTGAAGAGATGGCCTCCCTGTCCATAGAGAATGGTGGCCAGTCTGTACCGATCCAGGTATATCTACGCCCTCCGTCTGCCTCTGAGTCTCTTCGGCTGTCCGTCTCGCCTCGTGCGCAATACATTATGTGGTAGACTGTCGCATCCCTTTGCGGGCCACACTTCTCCCATACCCATCGTGCCACCCGTTGCTGTGGTCTCCCCAGTCTCTCTCAACCTTATATCGTACTTGTTTCTCTCTCTCTCTCGGTGAAGACATGTACATGACGGAGAAGGATGGGCTGGTGCGCTCCAAGTCGGTGCGGGAGCAGGTCATCCACCACGTCTCCCGCCGCCTCCGATACCGAACGTGCGCTCTGACGGGATTCGTTCTCGTATTTCTGTCAATGTTCTGGTTGTACGGCAGCGGTGCCCCGGACGGCCTCAGGATACCCTTCAACGCCGACTTGTTCAACCATCGAGAGGACAGTTCGTGGATCGACGACTCTGCGACGTCCGACTGGGTGAAACCGCACCCGGGCCATCTCATCCCACCCAAGATATGGCAGATAATGCTTCCGAAGAACTCGGGGGACAAGTCCCCGGTGAACGACCCTTCGAAGCTTAAAGAGACGGCAACGTGGCTGGCGATGAATACGGACTACGCCTAGTAAGTCAGCAACCATCGTACTCCGAATCCTATCTTGAACTTTCCTCGATTTTACTTGTAAAGGCAAAAGAAAAAGTCGTTTTGGCTGAAGATAATTACCTGACATCCCACCCACCCCCCCCCCACCCCTTTCCCATGCGCGGGAAATCGAAATCTTTCCAGCGGCACGGAATCCTCAGCTGAGACCATGTTTTACAGCACCCTAGTCGGCGACAAGGGCGGAAGGGAGTTCGTCCAACGGCGCTTCGGCAACGCCCCCCAGATCCTCGAGACGTACGACAACCTGCCGAACGTCGGCATGAAGTCGGACCTGCTCCGCTACCTCCTCCTCGACGTCGAGGGCGGCGTGTACACCGACACCGACACCGTCGCCCTCAAGCCCGTCGACGCCTGGGTGCCGCGGGACCTCCGGAACGAGACGCGGCTGGTGGTCGGGATCGAGTTCGACCAGCGGGACGGGCCCGCCTGGGCCGACATACCGCACCCCCTCCAGTTCTGCCAGTGGACCATCGCCGCGGCCCCCGGCCACCCCGTCTTCCGCAAGATGGCCGACCGCGTGGTCGCCTCGGTGGGGGACCTCGTCCGGCAACACCGCGGCGACGGCGGCGGCGGCGGCGGCGGCGGCGGGGAAGACCGGCTGAGGCCGACCAGCTTCGAGGTCATGAACTCCACCGGGCCCGCGGCGTGGACGGACGTGGTTTTCGAGCACCTGCGGACGATCGAGCCGGCCCTGACGGACGTCCGCGACCTGTCGTACATGAAGGCCCCGACGCTGTACGGGGACGTCCTCGTGCTGCCCATCGACGGGTTCGGCATGGGGCAGTTGCACTCCGACAGCACGCACGACGGGACCATTCCGGAGGCCGCGTTAGTGAGGCATTTGTTTGGGGGTTCGTGGAGGGCGGACTGAGTCGAGTCGGTGGAACAAAATTCAAAGTTCGAAGAACCTCCGTCGAAGAACCAGGTGGAGGAGCTTTCTTGCACTGCAATCCATCTGCTCTGGTTTCCACCCCAGTCAATCATGTTTTGGTTTCCTTGTGGTTTGGGCCTGCTGTGCACATTCCAAGCGCTAAAACGTGCACGCCATCCGAAGACGCAACTGTTGCGATGCACGTCGTGGCGGCGATTTGCTTCTTAGGGCTTTCGTCTAGCTTGAACGACTGCGCGAAGCCGTGGCGTACCAGGCGGCGCCTGACCGACCCGGCGTATTGGAGGGAACCACCATCGAGGTCATTTGTGTACATTATTGTCGGATTGGATTCATGACTACTATGACCTGATAATCTCTAACAGTCTGGAATCAAGCGCGTCCTGCAGCATGCTTTTCAATAGCTGCAATGTCCCGTACCAGTTCGTCTGCCGATTCGTATTCTCCCGACCAACATTTCGAGGTGATTTCCGCACAGATGTGCTTGTCCTGCGGAAAACAGCCCCGCGCAAATCTGCCCTGGACCTTTTCATGCCATCCGTCTTCGCCGTCTTCAATATCAGGGTAAACAGCATGACCCTTGACGATGAAGTAAATGGTGCATCCCAAAGCAAAGAGATCCGTGCGTACGTCCGCGTCGAAAGGGTCGTCGCGAGGACAATAGAACCGGCAGGGTTCACCGCTACCGCCGTCCAGCAGAACCGATCCGTCCGAGGAGAGCTGTTTGCCTTGAAAGTCTGACAACTTGACGTGGAGCTCCTCGTCCAGGAGAAGGTTCGTGGGCTGGATGTCGCAGTGGAGTAGTCCCCGACTGTGAACTCTCGCAACCGCCTCGGCGGCCTCGCGGCACCATGCCAGCCGTCTGTCCGTCGGGGGTGGCGGGTTCGTGGTTTCCAGCAGGTAGTCGGCCAGGGTCCCGTTGACAGCACGCTCTAGGAAAAGGCCTGTCTGGGAGGCCCCCTTCAGTTGGATGATGCGCTCGTGCGGTCCGACGATTTCGAGGAGTGCCCTCTCAACTTCAAGTCGACTCATGTCTCCGTTGGGCGCGAGAGGATATTTGAGGACGGTGGACTCGTCGATCTCTCCGATGAACGCACTGCTTCCGGAGGCGAGCACCTTTTTGACTCCAGGTGGGCAATAGTGACGATAAATCGTCACGTCATCTTGCGACATGTCGAGTTCAGCAGAGGGGGAAACGACGACAGGACCTGAGGTTCTTAGTTTGGGAGGGAAACTGAGGTTGAGGAATATTCATAGATTTGTGTAACACAGTCCGTCCGGCAGGTAAAGGGTCGGAGGGAACTGTTATCGCATAAAGGCTTAAACGAATCTGCTCAACTAACCGATTTTCATTTTCGGTCTACGTTGATCTTGCCAATCCAGGCCTTCAAAATTCCTACCGAATTTCAAAGCCACTCATTGGAAGCATCCCTTTCCAAGTCTCCACTTCCATATATAAGGGCCTTTGCTTGCAATCTAGCATTCTCAGGTATGTCCAGACATTCCAAGGAAGTCTGAGAGGGTAAATCGACATTGAACAAAGAGCATTGCCAGAGCGCGTTACCTTCAGCACTTGGGGCAAATGTCAAATGTCTTGTATCCCGTACAAGTAAGGCTTCGAGGCGCAGAAGCTAGAAGACGAGATGGTCTGATTTTTGTGTACAGATTTTTGCATAGATTTCTATGTCTCTAGGCTCCTTTCCGTCCCGACGCTTTGGCCCCGGGAGTATGCTCCGTACGGTTGACGTTGTTGAAAATTAGCTCCATGCAAGTGCCAACTTCGAGAGTCACCGTCCTCGAGACAATGATGACCGACGAGGTAGCATCACTAGGGACTACGTGAAGCCAATCACACCAGGTCTCGACGAACGTTTCGGCAGAGTCTTGGGTATCGATAGAAAAGTAGAGGCCATCGCCTTATAGATGGCAGAGCGAGGAAGGTTCCTTCATACTATAGCCTTGTGCTGAACCCCAAAATCATTAGCACGGCCGACTCCCAAGTTATCGTATCGACCAGCGTCGTCGTAATCAGTTCATACCAGTCATGATCCATCCCGTACCACTGAGGGGCCGCTCTTCCCACACCAGCCCGTCGACGTCGCCTTTGAAATCGGCCCTCTCCTCCACCAGGTCCCATTCGCCCGTCGCGTCGTTCTTCTTGAGCGACCGGAAGATGATCGTCTCCCCGGCGTCCTCGAAGATGAACTCCCGCCTGCAGAGCCGCCGCCACTGCTCGGCTGCCGTGCCTTCCCTGGCATTCTCTCGCTCGAGCTCCCTGTTCTTGAGCAGCACGGCCAAGAACGCCTGGCTGTCCCACAGGCCCTCCCGGCGGGGATACTTCTCGAGGATACGGGTGGCGGTCTCCCTCACGAGGGGGTCGCGGCAAGTCATCGCGACTATGGTCAGCTGCCACGCTATGCCGAACTCCATCGAGAACAGGTTGGCGGGCGAGCGGATGTCTTTCCCCTGCTCCCGGAGCAGTATCTCGATGACCTCGTTGATCTCGCGGCAGTAGGGCGTCATGCTGGAGATGGTGGCCTCGTCGGCGTACTTGGGGAAGAAGCTGTAGATGAACATGATCAAGTAGTGCATCCGCAGGTGCAGGATTTTGAGATACTCCCGGCGGTCCACGGAGCTGTCGGACAGGGTCCTGTTGTACAGCGGTTCGAAAGACGCTCGCCACTGCTGGAGGTGGGCCATCGACTTTTCGCAGTACGCCAGCAGTTCCGGCTGGTCTTGCATCACGTTGAGGATGTGATCGATGCCCTGCTCGTCGTTGATCTCATCGAACTTGAGGTCGTCGATGACTGTGAGCAGCAACGGGCCTAGTTTCGCGATGCGCCGTTGGCACACCTGCCACCACGTGTACGCATCGTCGGCGTCGTAAAAGATGTCGGGCATGTTCCTCCTGCCCTCGCCCGGGTCCGTGTAGCGCTGGATCTGCATGTTGTACGTCTCGATGGTGTGACCGCGCGCCTTGAGGCCCCTGATCAGCTCGTAGGCCGGCGACCGGCTCGTCTTCACGTTCCCCGCAAGGACGGTGCGGCTCTGCACGTCGAGATGGCTGTACAAGTCCAAGACCTCGGTGACGAGCTGCCGCGGGTCCGGGGCGAGGTTCCAGATGCGGGCGTCGGCGTCCTCGCTCGTGAGAAGCTCTTGGAGCAGGACGAATCCGTACTTTACGTGCTGCAGAGCCGAGTGCCTGTTGCCGCGGAGAGCCTCGAAGGCGACGAAGAGGATGGACAGCAGCACGGCCTCCTGGATGCTCGCCGTCTGGAAGTCTGCCTGGCCCTGGAGTCGGAGGGCCTGACAGTAGTGCACGATGGCGCTCTGGTAATGCTGGCTCTGCAGGAGGCTCGCGATGTTGCCGAAGTTCCGCGACACGACGTAGTTCTGCTGCGACAGGGCCCGGCTCATGGCACCGATGCTGATGGCTGCGTGGCGCAAGGCGGGGTTCTGCCTACTGAGTTGAGGCATCATCGTGTTCCACAACTTTGTTCGAGAGAAGGGGGCGCCGCCGAGGGAGACGCGCACCAGCTCGTTCCAGTCGTCGAAATAGACGCTTTGCATGTCGTTGGCGAAGTCGAGCGAGTTCATGTCCGGCTCCCTCAAGATGGCTCGCGAGGTGGCTCGACATGGTGTCGAACTCTCTGGGTTCAGCCGTTGCGGCGCCGGGGCAGAAGCAGCAGCAGCAGAAGCGGCAGCAGAAGCGGCGGCGGCCCTCGTCCTAGCTTTGCGTGGCTTGACAACATATCCGTCGCAAACGCCACGCGTTTTCAGACAATTCATGCAATGGGGCTTCGCCTCATCGCATTTGATGTGCCGTTTCCTGGATGGTAAGGACGTTAGACATAACAATCTGCGCAATGAGGTCGATGCTGATGTAGGGATTTCGATAACTCACTTGCCTGCCGAGGGTGTGAGCAGAGTGCAGGAATTATCGCGAGGCGAGGCGAGGCGCGGCGCGGCGCGGCGCGGCTGTTACTCACAGGTCACGCAGCCAGTCCTTACTTTGGGAGTGCTGGTGCGGGTTTGTCTGGGGCGGTGAGTGACAGAAAACCTGCCGCCATCGCTTTCAAGGGATCCCGTTTGGCTGGGAGCGCTCTTTGGCGACGGCGACGTTGATGTCGACGCCGTATCTGCAAGATGTGCTGGATCCATCTGATGGTGGGATTGTCCGAGCTACCGGGTAACTCAAATGAGGAAATGGGACAGATTTCCGGCCGGTCGGTCGCTATGTTCTCCGTAGGGGCCCGGACCCCATGCAGAGAGCACTTGGCGAGGGGGGTGGGAGGGGGGTCTTTGAAGAACAACGTCAGAGGGGTAATAATTAAGGTACTAGGCGTCTACCGTCCCCGCAGCTCGGCTTTGCAGTGGGCTGATGCGGTAAAAGTCAAGCGGGCAACTGTTGTAGGTTATCGATGAAAACGCCAGTTTGTTTTGGTAGAGAGATGTTCTCAACGAGGAGCCTCGATGAATGAACATGGCAAACACGTTTGTCATCATAGGCAGAATCTAATGAAACTGTCAGCCCGCTTCGTCGCACGCGCGCTACAACACAACGTTATTTCGAGGAATGATCACGCGGCGCCGACGTCGATCTCGGCTTCAGCGGTGGATGGGTATCCGTATTGGTGCATGATTTGTGCCGAGTTGGCTATGCCCGGGGCCTTGTGTTAATATGCAACTCTGATAGTTGCAAATGACCTGAACGGGCTCCACCTTTGACTCGCAGGAACTCGGGCAGTCCACTTTAAGGCGCCACAACTTAGGTCAAGCCATCGTTTACACCTCCTCCAGCATTCCAAACGTTAGTGCAGCAGGGGACCCACTGTTACTAGGCTTCTAGAAAAGTTGACAGGACGGTAACAGTGGACCCCTTGCCGTACTAACGTTTGGAATGCTGGAGGAGGTGTACTCAGCTTATCCATGTTGAGTCTAGCGTTGTTGTATGTAAGACATCCATGGATTGGCACGGTTCCCAATCTCCGCCCGCAGAAACCCAAGTCACATCCATTAATAAACCCCATCCCCGCACTGGGCTTTTACTACCTCTCCTCTTCCTTCCTCAGGACAATCAACCCATCTCGCCTTTGCGAGACCCTCGACTTCAACCCCTTCTCATACCGCCAACTACTGGCCCCTGGGTGACGGGGCCGTTACACTCTGCAACAATGCCGGCCGCCGCAGCATCAGCAAGCGCCGCGTGCCGCCAGGTCCTCAGACTCTGGTGGCAATCACACCAACTGCACGCCGACATGGTCCACGGATAATTGGAATCTTCCCGGCGACGCCAGCTTCGTACACGATATTCGGTATCAACCGCAGCAACCGTTGTCGACCGCTGGTCTCCCTGGTGCGGACTTTGGCTTCCTGGACCCCGAATCCGTCCCAACCGATCCGAGCCTGACCTGTTTTCTTGACCCGACACCTTGGGACGCTTCACCGTGGACGTCTACCGCTTCTGCGACGCTTCACGTTGGTGCCAGTCCCCTCGACAACTCCATTGACCAGTGTAAGTTTACTCACCGATGACCCTTCTGTTGAACCAGGGCTTATAACAAATGTAGCATTTCCTTACATTGACACCACCCCACCTACCCTCTTCGACACATTCTCCGACAATCTCTTACTTCCTCACTTGGACCCTCTCTTCGGTTCCAGTGATAGTTCGAGTGACAATAGTCCCAATCAACCTCCCCCCCTGGATATGTCAGTATACGCTGCTGCACCGGGGCCTCCGCCATCTCACCGCTCCTCGCCTAACTCTGACGGCCAAGGCCCGGAAGCGTCGACCCCGATTGCCGACAGAATCCTCCGTCGGCAGCGAAACACCATCGCCGCTCGCAAATATCGTCAGAAAAAGGTGGACCGCATCTCTGACCTTGAGAGGCTGTTGGAGGAGATGACTCGCGAACGAGACGAGCTCCGCCTCCGTCTCGCGCGTCAAGAGGCCGAGACGCAGGCTCTCAAGAGCATCATGCTGAAGGAACCTAAGGAAACCAAGCCGTAGCTGTACGTCAATTTATTGTATTGGCTTCTGGTGGATATGAGTCATGAGGGAATGCATGGTGCTGCTCAGACGATGTCGGCTGGAATTGGACACACGGACTCGCACTGTTATCGTGCGAGGGAGTTGAACATGTTCAGTCATCTTCCTGTGTTGTCATCACGTAGCGTTTGTGAATGAATGGCATGATTTGTTAATTGTTTACTTACATCCTTTACACTTGACCAAATTGATTTCGTCGTCGTTTGGCTTGTCTAATGAGTTTATCAACATATCTTCTCAGCACTGTTTGCCGTGACTCTATATACGGGACTGGGCTTCAATCATTCATTGTCTAATTGCGAAGTATCACTCAGTATTGTCCACATGAGCAGATATGGCTCATTGTGTATACCGAACTACCATCGAGACGTCTGGCCTAGTACACAAGAGTCCGTCACAACTATCAGGTCTACGATAACTCACGCATGATTACATGCTCCAATATGATGCCTCAGCATGACAGCAAATGACTCATTAGCCGGCATAGCATCACAGCAGAAGTTGCTGAGTATCAAAACGACGGTAGAACAGACAACAGCATGTCAGCCTCAGCGCCGACAATGTGCCGGCTACAGATGATCGTGGACATCGGCGGGTTCGTGCCGGCCCAAAAGTCAACAGGGAGGATCCTAACCACTTTCAAGTAAGAACTGCATAGGCCCCTGCTAGCGCCGATGAATCATCATGAGCCATGCTTGGCATTGCACTCACCTCCCAACCACAGCGTTGCTCAGACGCACAGACTGTTCGAACAAGACGGGACGGAGAGTCCGTCGACCGAACAGCCCGACAAAAGATGGGCGATCCCTGCAGAACGGAGGAGTGACAGGACCCCGAGCAGCGGCTGTACGGTTAAGAGAATAATAACCCACAGCTCGCTAGGTAAATAATTCAATGGGGGGAAACCTAGTCGGTTCATCAACCCTGCATTAGGCACCAGCTGGCATTCTCACCAACGAACGATTTATGTAAGCTTACCTCTGATGGTTCTACTTCACCGATTAATATTTGATCCCGCCAGCGTTGATGCGGTCTATTTCAACATGTTTATTATTCAAGTCTGCTTGCAACAAGTTTGCACTGGGATGTCGCAATTCCTTAATATACACATCAGACGAACGCAAATAAAGTGACCAGTGCACCTCCTGGTCGGTCCACTCATTTAGTCAACACATCGTGGAAATGTCCTTGTAGCACCAACAGCATGAACATGCCTTTTTCCCCTGCTTTTTCATATAATCCGACCTTCTGCAAACTTGAAAGAGACTGATTTCTTCTCGGGGTGGTTATTAGTGATTCTCTGCACCCCTCCCGTCATGAACCCAACCCAAGCACATGAACAGTTTCAACTAAGCGGAGCTCCAGCAGGTTAGCAATGACGTGTATTTTTCTGACACAGAGTGGCATACAAAGTACGTTCTTAGGTATAAAATCTTCGAATACGATCTTTGGTTTGCGATGATCTTGATTTGAAGTCAGCAAAACCGGCGTCACATTCGTTGGCACAGTATACCGATAGACGCGACGTCGAAGTCAAAATTTAACCTAATTCCTTCTCGCAATACAGCGGAACTCTTCCTAGCTCTGAAGTATTCTTGAGTTAATAAAGACAACACCATCTTCTGTATTGGTTGTGCGATTATGCTGCAGGGCTGAAAGCCTCATTAAGTTCGACTCTTGCGCGAAAGATGTTGGAAAGATAGCTTGGGATGTCAAAATTGAATCCCACACTCGAATGTGCTTCATTTGAACAATCTGTAGTTGTAGTGAACGAAAAAAAAAAGAGCATAGGCAGAAAATCATGGAAGTATCCAATGGCACATATTCACCTAAATAATTCAACTCGACAGTTCGCTCCCAATAGATTGGTCAGGCTCAATGCCGAAAGATGGGCGTGATGGCAATCCCAAGATGATAGGTTGTTATGATTTGAAGTCTATTGTCAGACTTGGCCTTCTTCTCCAGGTGAACCCGAAGATCGTACATGTAGTTAAGCAGTACCTCTCAATCAATACTCTCAACTACCCACATACCCACATTCTCACCTCTCCATCACTTCACCGGCCTCCTTCCCTCAGCGACCTCACTTCTTCTCGCCATACTTCAAACTATCCCGCAAGTCAAAAGCAGACTCCCGCTCTTCTCTCCATACCCCTAATGCCTGTTGGGTGCGTTCAACTTCACAGACTTCCGTTTCATCAACGCCCTGCTTTCTAATGCGATCCCTACTAGCGCTTTCGCCGACCTACACAAGGCTGCTGTTCGCGTCAGGGACGGAACCGAAAATCCCATCGGCGGTACTACTTACAAACCCGAGTCACAACTGGGTGAGGACCACGAGTCCTCCCCGACGCGACGAAGTGCGCCTGCGACATGTACAAGCGACGAAACACCGGCGACGAGCAGTGGGACCAATGCCCAGACTGGACTTTCGATGGTCTCGGTTGCAACTCTGAGGCTTGGCATATCGGCGGCGATGAGTTCACCTACCACCGCGAAAAGAAGTACGGTGCTCAGGGTGCTGAGGCCAACTAGACTCCATGCTGGAAAGGCTAGAGACCCATGATGTCGTAGTTATTTCAGTTGGCCCCACCAAGTTCGTTCTACTCCATATTGCTGCATGGCACAAAGAATGACGTCAATGGGATCATCCATGTAAACGGCCACGTTCTGAGGCTTTTTATGGGTCAGCCTAGATGAAAATACACGATGGCGGGGACGACGCCAGGCTAGGGTACTTGATGATGTTGATTAGTTGAGGACTTGAGTTCACCAACGTAACCGAGTAATGGGGAGAAACTTTTTTTAGATGAAAATCTTGGACGAGGTCAGGTGCGAGTCATCCCCATATTTGTGATGATGCATGCGAGATGCATTGGGCTGGTTGAAACCGCGAAGTAAAGGGGGTAGAGCTGAGTGAAATGGTTGAGGAGACAAGCCACGACGCAACGATGAGTGGACATTTAGCATCTGAAAATATTGAGCATCATAGTTAAGGACAGAGTTATAGAGAACCCGGAGATTCGGTTGACAATATGGTCTCTGGTTTCGTCCCTCTGGACTCGCATCTCAATACCCACCGCTAGGAAGTTATTATCTCGGAGCCATAAGAAGAAAATATTCAAAACAAATATTATAGTGTATTTTCACAATATATTTTTTTAAAATACTCCTGTGTGGACCCTTATATTAGAGGTATATAGTATAGAGTAAAGAAATTAATATATTAAGTATAGGTAAAATGACTATTCTTCTCTGACCCCCCTCCCCTAGTATTTAGGGGGGTCATCACTACCTATATAGAGATTACCCACTAGGTCCCCGGAGGTCCCCGGAGGCCCCTATAGGTCTCCGAGGGTCTCTGGATGTCCTTAGAAGTCTCCGGCATGTAACACGATCCCCCTCTGAACCCGGGCTATCCTCCTGGTCCCCGGAGGTCCCCAGAGGCCCCCATAGGTCTCCGAGGGTCTCTGGATATCCCCAGAAGTCTCTGGTATATAATATAATCCCCCTCTAAACCTAGGCTATTCTTAGCCGGGGGTTAACTAGAGATTATTTAAAGGGTCTTTAATAATTTACTCTATTTCTTAATTAGTTTATTTATAAACTCTTATACTTTAATTAATATTTTAATTTAAGGTTTTTTAAGTAAATTATAAGTATTATATTAATAACTCCTTAGTAGAATACTTTTATTATTTTAATTATTTATAATTTTTATATTTTATAATTTAGTATTTTAAATTATAAATAAATAAACTCTTTTTTAAGCTTTTTAATAACTTAGAGGAATAATTAATTAAGAGTTATTATATTCTTTTATAATTACTTTTATAATTTATTATTTAATAATAAGGGACTAATTTATTTAAAAAGCTCTTTTAATATACTTAGAGTTATTTAGTAATTATTTATAAATACTTTTATACTCCTCTATTTATAATATATACTTTTCTTATTATAAATAATTATAAAAGTTAATATTATTTTATAAAGTTTTTATTACTTTTAAAAGCCTTTCTCTAAAGTAATTATTTTTTATTATTCTTATATTTTTAGAACTCTTATAGGCCTTATTATTACTAATTCCCTTTATTAATATTTTTAGTTATTTACTACTAAATATAAGTTACCTAGTAATAACCCACTACTTCTCTAGTAATTACCTCCTATTAATATAAGTATAAAATATTATAATATTATATTCTTAATTATACTACTCCTAAATTTCACCCTTTATAGGAAACTATATAAATATTCCTCTAATTTTTTATAACCTAAAACTTTTCCTCTTTTTCTCTCTAATTTTATTATTAATCTTATTACTACTATTACTACTACTACTACTACCCCCCCTCTACTCTCCTTTTTTTTTCTTTTTTCTTTTATTTATTTAAATACCCTTATTAATTTCACTATATTAAAGAATATTAACTCTAAAAAGGCCCTCTAGGGCCTCACTTACTACTATTACTTATACTATTAGTCCCTTTAATACCCTAACTAGGAGTTTTATCTCTATTTTAAAATTAAGAATAAATTATTATTACTCCTTTAATAGGTCCTTAATAACTATTTAATATATTTAATATAGTTACCTCTACTAAGTATAAGTATTATACTAGCTCTAATAATAATAAAGTCTATATTAATATAAGTTATCCCTTTCTCTTAACTCTAAGGCTCTACTAATTATTAGTAGCCTACTTATACTATAATTAGCCCAATTAATTATTTAAAAGTTCTTATAAATAAGGCCTAGGGGGCCCCTAATAAGGCCTCCTAATATATTAATTATAAGGTAATTATTACTACTCTTCCTTTATTTCTTTATTACTTAATTAGTACTTAGGAGGAACTTATTACTACCTAATTAATAATTAAGAAAACCCTTTAGGGCAAAAAAAATAAAGCTAATCTCTTAGTTAAAAAGAGAAAGGCTTAAAATTAAGAATAGAACTAGGTCCTAAAGGAGTACTAGGTAACCACACTTAAAGCCCAGGCTACTAGTAGTAAGTAATTAGCTACTAAGGCTACTAAGTAAATACTCAAAATAGAGTACTACTATACTACTATTAAGGTACTAGTTACTACTTAAGTATAAGTACTTAGGGTTATCTCTACCTACTTAGAGGAAATATTTACTCTTTATATAAAGTATATAAATTAATATTATTTAATATTTACTTATTACTCCTCTAATACTAATACTTTATAATATTATAATATTCTTATTATAGTTTTTAAAGGTAAGGAGGAGGAGGAAAAGGAGGTAGAGAAATAGGCCCCTTACTAATAAGAGTACTAAGGACTTACTAAAGTACCCCTAATAGGCTATTATTAGTACTTTTCACCTTTAAGTATAATACCCTATTTTTCTTTTTAAATTAGGCTTTTTATTATAAAATAGTAAATTAGCTCCCACGCCTTTATTATTAAATATATTATCTATTATCTCCCTACTACTCCTCTATAATTACTATAACTCTATTATTCTAATTTTACCTTATAAAATTACCTCAACTCTATAATAATATTCCTCTATAGCTCCTATAAATTCTTAGTATTATTATAATCTTTCCACTTAATAAGGTACTACTAGTTTCTCCTAGGTCCCTTATAATTAATAATATATTCTACTAAGTACATATTATTCTCTAGCTCTTTAATAGGGATATCTCTTAGGGGTATTACTATACTAAAGTAGGGCTCCAAATAAGTAGGGGAAAAGATATTATAAATTTAATAATAAACTTTAATATCCAACTTATATACTTAACCTCTATTAATAACTTATTTTATAATAAAAAGTCCTAAGTACTTATCTAATAACTTATAAGAGAGTCTCTATTATTTAATATTTCTTATAGAGAGTAGTACTAAGTCTCCTACTATAAAAGTAATTATTATTTATCTATAATTATAATACTTTATATAAATATTATTAGTACTATAAAATAATTAAACTATAATTATCCTCCTAGTAATTAACTCCTAGGCTCTATCCTTAGCTACTAGTACTTCTTTAACTTTCACTAAGTCTAGTATCACATTATTAAGTCCAACTAATAAATAACCTATAAAAACTTCTACTAATAATAACTAAATAGCCTCATAATAAGTATTATTATACATAAACTAAGCCATAAATAGGAGATCTACCTAGTTATCCTAATTAATATTATAAAATATATAGAGGAAATACTTAATATACTAATTTAATTATTTAATTTAACTATTAATTTAGAGGTAAAAGGTAGTACTAAGGGCTCTCCTAATAACTAATAAGTAACACACCTCTACCCAAAACTTACTAATAAATAAAGACTCTCTATTAGAAATAATAGTTTTTAATAATCTATACTTTAAAAATAAGTACTTTACTAATAAGTTAGCTAATTCATCCACAGTAAGGAACTCCCTAGTAAGTATATAGAGTATATACTTAGTAAATTTATTAATAATTACTAATAATAAATTAAATAGGTTCCTTTTACTATAGGGTAACTTAGATAACTTAATAATAAAGTCCATTATTACATATTTAAATAGCCTAGTAAGTACTAATAGGGGAGTAAGTATATTATATAGGAGGTAATATTAGGGTTTTATCCTCTAATATACTACACATATCTTAATATAACTTACCACATTCTTTTTCTATAACTTCCAAAAAAATAATTTTCATATCCTTTTTAATATCTTAGTAACTCCTAGGTAACTAGTAAATAGTTTATTATAGAATACCTTTATTACCTCCCACCTAAGAATATAATTATCTAAAATAAATAGACTATTATTATATTTAAGTATATTATTATTATCCATTAACTACTTATTACCTATTTATTTCTATAATAATTATTAATAGAATTTATTCTATAACTAGGCTTTTTTTACTTCCTATTAAAGAGAAATCTTAGAATTATTATCCAAGTTAACCCCCTAGTACTCTCCCAGTAATATATTATAGTAAATTATATACACTTTTCCTCCTCAAAACTATCCTAAGAAGTTATCCAAGAATACATTCTTTATATTAGCCCTCTCTTAACTAGGGGGTATATAATCCAACCTTCATAATAGAGTATTAACTATATTCTAAGTACCTAGTCAGTATTCAATTTCAAAGTCAAATATAGTAAGATCTTATAGTAGTTATACTTATTAACTATTAAGTATCTTCTTCTCAGTAAGGTACTAATAACCTAAGTAGTTAATAATAAACAAAATTCAATATTAGAAATACAATAAATAATATCTCTATAGGAGCACAGTATCCCTAATAGCTAATAACTCAGCCTCTAGTACCCCATACCTAAGCTCTACCCCCTAAAGTTTCCATAATATAAAGGCCACTAGTCTCTATAACCTATTAAGTTATTACTAACTTAGAATAGCTCCAATTACAAAGTCTAACACATTTATCTCTACTTATATTAGTAAGCTTAAGTTAAAATACTATAGAATAAGTGCCCTTATAAAGAATAACCTTAGTTTTATAAAAGCCTCCAAGGCTTCTAGGGTAATTACTAATTAGTCTTTAGCTACTTTTCCTAATTAATCTATAATAGGGGCATATACTTTAGAATAATTCTTAATAAAATAATAATAAAAGTTAATAAATCCTAAGAATTATTATACTTCTTATAGACTAATAAGTACTAACCACTTAATAATAACCTTAACCTACTCCTCCTCTATAGTAATTCCTACAAGCAAAATAACAAATCCAAGAAACTCAATTATATCTATATAAAAAACATACTTTTCCAGGTTTATAAATAACCTATTAACTTATAACCTAGTAAGTACTATTTTAATAGTATTAATATACTCTTCCTTCATATCCAAAAAAATAAGAATATTATTAAAATAAATAATATAAATAATATTTACTAAGCCTATAAGGGCTTTATTAATAAATATCTAGAAAATAGTAGGTATATTAACTAAGCTAAAAGGTATAACATAGTACTTATAGTATCCATACTAAGTATAAAACACTATTTTCTATTTATCTCCCTCCCTAATTCTCACCTAGTAATAAGTATCTTTAAAATTAAGCTTAGTATAAATCTTAGCTATTAATAATTAATTTAGGATTTTATTAATAAGTAGGAGTAGTACTTAATTTTTAATAGTAACTTTATTAAGCCCCTAGTAATTAACATATAACCTTAACTTACTCCCCTTCTTAGGAATAAAGAAAATAGGGGCACCTACTAGGCTTATAAAGAGTTATATTCATTCCCTTTCTAATACCTTCTTAATATAACCTCATAACTCCTTAAGTTCCTTTTCTACTAATAAATAAATAGGTCCAAAGAGTAGCTCTATACTTAGTTCTAAGTTAATAGAGTGGCTCTAGGTAGTACTAATAACTACTACTTTACTAGTGAGGTCAATATTAAAGATATTCTTAAAGTCTATATATTCTACTAGAAGAACTAATACTAGTTTTTCTAGATAATTATAACTAGTAACCTCTAGTGGATTAGCTTATTAAATTTATCTAACTTTTAGAGTACTAATAAGTATTAATTTAGTATTATTTATAACTTACTAGAGCCCTTTTTTAGTATAAATAACTTTAATACTATCCTTACTTAGTAAAAAAGTCCACTCTAGTTCCCTCTAATTAACCCTTAGGTCCTCTACTATTCCCCAGAGTATACCTAGTATTATATTATACCTATTACTATTACTAACTTTAAATATATATAATATAGTCCTTTTTACTCTAATACTATCCTTTAGCTATATAATAATATACTTTTCTCTATAATTAGGGCTAATAGCCCCCCATATACTTATTACTAGTAACCCTTTAGTAGAGTCCTATAGAGCCAATAACTAGCTATCCTTTAATAATATTCTCTAATTTATTATATTTTTATCCACTCTATAATTAATAAGGGCTCTACTAACCCACTATTTTCCCTTAATATAGACTCTTAATTCCACTTTAAAATAGTATAATTAGGCCTTATTCTATTTTAGGGTATAATTCCTTTTATTATCCTCACTTATTAGGTTCCTGGGTAGGTATAATTTATTACTATAGTATAATTAACTATAATCTTTATAGTTTAAGTAGTAAAGTATAATATAGCCTTCTTATTTATAAGTATAATAAGTAATTAGTCTATAGGGACTACTTAGTAAGTACTTTGGGGTATTAAATATTTCCTTTTAATACTTATTTAACTTACTTTTATTAGGGTAGTTTATAATAGGGTTCTTTATATTCTTCTAGTTTATACTATAATTATTAATATAAGGTAGTCTCCTAGTAGGTCCCTAGTCCCTTAGTATAGTTCTTATATTTTAAATATTAGTAATAAATTTAGTATTCCTAGCTCTATTATTTAATTTAATTCTAGTTCTTAGTAGACTACTAATTATAATAAATTACTAAATCTTAAGTAGGAGTTACTTAATAATACTAG
The DNA here is from genome assembly GCA_036785465.1 of Colletotrichum agaves. Taxonomy (NCBI): domain Eukaryota; kingdom Fungi; phylum Ascomycota; class Sordariomycetes; order Glomerellales; family Glomerellaceae; genus Colletotrichum; species Colletotrichum agaves. Next base: position 11,458 of record JAXISO010000380.1, on the reverse strand, counting down.
CTACTTATATCTCCTCTAGTTACTAGTAGGGATACTCTACCTTAATTCCCTTATAAAAATTAATAAAACTTTAATAAGTTTAATTAGGTTTCTAGTATACTTATTCTAGTTAGTCCTAAGTACTAAGTATATATAAGCCTTTATTAATTATACTACTAATTAACTATTCCCTTATTTACTCCTAAATAATACTCTTAGTTTTATTATTATACTTAATTACTATATAAGAGGTTTATTATTTTATTATAAGCCCTTTAAAGTACTAAGTAGTAAATAGGACTCTCTCTAAGTTACTTTTAATATTATTTATTTTAAATTAAGTATTTAGGTTAAATATAAACTAATTATAGTTAGTCTAATTACTCCCCTTATACTTTAATATAAGGAAATATTTCCCTTATATTTTAATTTAGAATTTCTTAGTAGAAGTATTCTAGTAAGTAAGTAATAATTAGGTAATTAATAGAGTACTAGTAGAGTTAATTATTCTTTTTACTCTTATAGTCTCTAGTTATTCTTATTTCTACTTAAAATATATTTTATTTTCTTCTTTTATAATTAATTAATTAAGATTTACTTTTATTAATTAATTAATTAATAATTCCCTAGTATTCTTATTTTAAATTTATATTTTATTCTATTCCTTATTATTATAATCTTCTTATATATTAATTAATAATATTAATTAGTCTTTATTAATTTAAGTTCTAAGTAATTTCTAGGAGAGTTATAATATAATATTTATTTTATAATAACTACTTTAATAATTTATACCCCTATTAAATAAATAAAAAAAAGAATATATTAAAAGTATATAATATAAAGTAAAAAAGTTAGTATATTAAGTATAAATAAAATAACTATTTTTCTTTAATTCCCCTCCCCTAGTATTTAGGGGAATTATTACTACCTATATAAAGACTACCTACTAGGTCCCTGGAGGTCCCCGGAGGCCCCTATAGGTCTCCGAGGGTCTCCGGATGTCCCCAGAAGTCTCCGGCACGTGACACAATCCCCCTCTGAACCCGGGCTGTCCTCCTGGTCCCTGGAGGTCCCCAGAGGCCCCCATAGGTCTCCGAGGGTCTCCGGATGTCCCTAGAAGTCTCCGGCACGTGACACCTTAACTATAATGTGATGGCACATGCTTACTTTGGGCTTGGGGGCTATTTAGTATATCTGCTGCTGAGACTTTGTGTACTGGAGTTTGCTGTTGGAATATAGTTATATTCTATTGACTAGTATAAGGTGTTAAAAAAGTACTTTATAATAGTACTTATTATTTCTTTAATATTTATTTAAAAGGAGGTCTTTTAGAATTCTTTATTAATTTAGAAAAAAAGTCTATAAATATTATAGTTGAGTGTACTTTATATATAAATTAGTAATACCTTGTAGTAGTTAATAAGATATCCTGGAATTCTACTATGGGTCTCTTCCTCTGGGACTGGGGTCGGTCAGTACTCCGGAGGTCGGGTGGCATGCGGGGTTGGAAGGTGGGACCAATTGACCGGGTCTCCTCCCGGTCCTAATACTCCGTCCGGAGCCGGATTCGTCGGCGAGAAGGCTTCCACGACAGAGACATGGAGGCCAGAGAGCATCGTTCATAGCCCTTTCATCCCATACCCAAACTCCCCGAAGTAACATCTCGCATGCCGTGCGCATGCAACCTTGTGACGACTTCCTCTTGCGTCAATCCAAGTCATGACGTCACCCCGGGCCGTCATCATCATCATCATCATGTCTCTACCAAGCCAGTGACGCGACGAAGACGTCCAAGACCGTGTGTCCGTGGGCATGACGCAGCTCTTCCCGACGCTACAAAGTTCGATAACCCTTCTTCCTTCTGGGAAGCCCCCCGCTCTCGCAACACTCTTTCTTCGTCCACAAAGCATCGTATCCATGCACTCCTCCGCCCGCCACATTGCAAAGCAGGTCCTGACGCATCCCGAGACGAAATCCTTCGCCAAACGAGCGCAACGCAACATGTCCGCCGGAACCCCTTCAGAAACCGCAAAGGCGCAGGCCTCCGCCTCCGCGGACGAGCCGACGTTCGAGTCCATCGGAATCAAGAACACCGACATCGTCCAAAAGTCCGGCGTCTCGCTCTCGCAACAGCAAAAGGTGCTGGTCGGCAGCGTGCTCGATGTAAGATATGACGATCTCCTGCCGCTCAACCCCTTCCAGCCATAGCTGATGATGTTTTTTTTTTCCCTTTCTGGGACAGCTCTTCGAGGGAAACCCGACCTTGAAGCATCTGTCGTTGTGGTCCAAGAATGCCACCTTCCAAGACAACATCACCGTCGCGGAAGGCTACGACAAGTTCGCCGCGCAGTGGTACGGCCTGCCTGCGCTGTTCAACCCGATCAAGATCCAGTCGCACACCGTCACCTCGGCCGGCAACCCCATCGAGCTCAACTTGAAGAACAGTTACACCGTCAAGGGCATCAAGTCCGAGCAAACAATGGACAGTGTCGTGCAGATCCAAGTCGGCGACGATGGCAAGATCGTCAAGGTGAACGACAAGTGGAACAACGAGCTCCCCGACAACGCGTTTTCTCAGGTACGTGAAGCCTTCAACGTATCATACTCCGGGGCGCTTTGGGCCGGCGTGGAATTGTTGAGGCAGGTTGGGGTGGCCGTTTTCTGTCGTGTTTCCTTGTGGAGGCCCTTCTGGGTAGGCGGAGGTTTCTCCGGGTGGCTAGACGTCGCTGACATTCTCCCAGGCTCTCAGAAAGCTGAACGCGGTAACTGTTCCGACGTTTGTCAAAGTCCCCAAGACCGAGGAGGAAGACGCCAAGATGAAGGCGGAAAGGGAAAAGCAGTCGCAGTAGATTTACACGACTATGATTGCAAACCAGAGTTGTGTGTGTCTGTTCCAAGATTGTACGGTACCTAGAGACTCAAAGTGTAATACGAAGTCAAATCATTTATTGAACTTTGAAATTCCTTGAGGCATCACTGTGTGGACTTGGCATTGGGCATGTCAAATAATGCTTTGTGAGTGACATCACTGGCAACCTCAATCTCTTCCTGGGTAGTACTATGTCTGCAACCATTACCCGCCCTTTGGGATACCAAAAAATGTCGTAAGTGGAGCCAAATTTCGGAACTGGTTAACAACACCTCGATAAATAGTGTTGCTCAGTAATAATCATGTCCGTTGAACCATCTCGAATAGGTACTGTAATCTTTGACCATTGTTAGCCTCATATAACCGCAATACAACAGCGACACGTACCTCTTTGGGTGCTGATACCCAGCTGATCAGCAACATTGACGTAGCCCTCAGAAGTGGGCTGTCTCCCCTTATTGATCTTCTTCACCATATCATCGTCACCCTGCCAAACACTCCGACAGTAGGGGCAGGTAACGTTGGAAGCGCCGTACCCGCCCTTACGCTTCGTCGCAGCCCACGTCTCAAAGCACGTCTTATGTATGTTCTGACCACAGGCGGCGCGGCACCAAACGACGGTCTCCTTGCTCTCCACCTCGAGTTCGCAAAAGCAGATGGGGCAATCTCCTTCGACGGGTTTCCGGTTCTTGTTATGAGAGGACTCGGACGGGTTATCGATCGGAGGGGCCTTGTCGAAAATCTCCTTCAACTCGCTCGTGAGGAGAGCGAGTTGATAGGTGTACTCAAACTTGGCTCGGAGGACCCGGGACATGACGTACAGCCAGTGCTTGCATTGGTTGCCCTTGAGGAAGTGCGGACAACTGCATGTCGGACGCTGACCTATCCGGACTGTGTAGATGTTGCCGGTCGAGCCGGTCAACTCGACCTCCTCCTCGGGCGCTTCAGGTGTACCGCACCGACGGCGCTCAAGAACGTAAAACCTGTGGCACCAGGTGAGTGAGTTGGGGTCCACAGAACACACAACACGAAGCGTCGTACCTTTGCGTCAGAGCCCGGCTATACACGTCGTGGAAGTTCTGAGGTGGCTGCGCGCGAAATCGGCGTAGGCGCTTCTCGCCACCAGCATTTTTGGTCTTGGTCTTCTTGGTCGGGGAAGTATCATCGATGTCGGTCGTCTTCCTCTTTCCCAATGGCGACAACACGGCCGTCTGGCACGCGAATCCTCCACCTCCGGGTTTGGTGTCCGCATTGCCACAGGGCGAGCGGGTCGCCGAGCTCGGGTCGGTTGCAGACGGGGCCCCCATAATTACTGCAATCGCTGTGTTCGCGGTGGATGGAATGTCTGGATGGTGGACGTGACGAATGGGAAGAGCGTGCAAAGGATTCGCTGAGTTGTGAATGAGGAACAGCGGGACTGTAGTTTGACAAGGTGGTATCTCAGAAAGCCTTCTCCAATTTGGGCATTTGGGTTAAGCTTCCTGATGCAGCGTCCCTCCGTGCACCGATGATGAGTTATGCACGTCCCTCCCCCACGGCGGCCAATCGGAATATCCGGCTCCGCTACCCCACCTGGAAAGCTCACATCCACATCCTGGTCAACTTCTCATCACCAGCGGCGGCGGGAGCATCAGCCATGTTCACAGCGAAGGCGTGGGGGCATGTATGAAGCACTACGTTGCCAACGACATTGAGACTAGGCGATTCAACATGGATGAGAAAATCGACGAGCGAACTCTACGGAAGATTTATCCCAAACCTTTTCGAGATGGTACTCAAGGCTAACGACCAAGACAGCTTATCACAAGCTTAAAGATGAGCATGTCGACAACAGCCCCTTCTTCGTACGAGAATACACCTCACCCGAGGATTATTACCCTCCTTCATCCGAGCCTCCACTAAAAGTTGAATTGACCTAAGGGATATAGTGGAGTAAGGGCTATGGAACTATTAAAATAAGTAGCTATTAAGCTAACTAGGTTTTTCAGGTAAATTAAATACATTACAACACACAACTTACTATATTTTTTAGGGGAATTAAATATATTATAACACATAACTTACCCTATTTTCTAGGGGAATTAAATACATTATAATACATAACTTACTATATTTTTTAGGGGGATTAAATATATTATAATATATAATTTACTCTATTTTTTAGGGGAATTAAATATATTATAATATATAACTTACTCTATTTTTTAAAGGAATTAAATATATTATAATATATAATTTACTAAGTTTTTAAATATAATTAAATATATTATAATTTCTTTTTAATTAATTTTTATAAATTTATATTATATTTACTATATAAGAACTTATTAAGGAGTAGAATATTATATTTTTACTTTCTTCTATAAACTAGACCTAAGTCTAAAAAAGTATTTTTTATATAAATTACTTTTTCTAACTAAATACTATTAATTACCTACTCTAACTTAAATCCAATTAGTTAAAAAATCTATATAAAGGTAGCCCTAAGTATTTTAATACTTAAGCCCACATACTATATAAGCTAAAACCTAATTTCCAACTTATTAAATTAATTCTACTCTCTTTAATAATTATATTTATAATTAAAATTAAATAAATTTACTAATTTTCTAACTAAGATATTAAAATTAGCTCCATTAGTAAGTATTTATTAAGTATTTAAAAAGTATATAAGAATTATACCTAATTATAAGTCTTCTATAAGTTTTTTATTCTTAATTTAGTCTTAATTCAATCCAAAATTAATTTAAAATTAAATTTAATTTTTTTTATTTTAAATATTTTACTAATAGTATAAGAATAAGGGAGGAAAAATATACTACTCCTAATTATTACCTTAAAAAACTAATAATAATAGTAAGTTAATTATTATAACTAGTAAACTTTATTATTATATAGAACTTAATAATAAAGAACTCTATATTTATATAAGAACTTATCTAAAAATAAACTAATATTTATTACTAATATTTTTAAAATAGAATTATATATTCAAAAGTATAAACTCTCTCTATAAGTATATTTAAACTTACTATAAACTTAAGTATACCCTATTTATAACTAATATACTATCTAATAATAATAAAATCTTTACTTATAATATATTAATTTTTTTTAAGTATAGTATTATAATTAAACTCCTTCTTTATAAAGTACTTTAAGAATTTATATACACTAGGACATAGTTAAAATACTAAACTTAATAGTCCCCAAAAGCTTATTAAGACTTACTAGGGCTCTTAAAAAAAGCCCCTTCCTATAAATATAAATAAAACTATAAATATTTTACTAATTTTCCTTATTAAAATATAAAAAGTTACTTATTATTATAAAATATAAACTAATTTTATCTCTATAAAGGAAAAGGTAAAATATATAGTAGTATATATTTATCCTACCTATTAAACTAAGAAGAGAGACTATTAAAACGGGCTAAGGACACTATAGGAGCAAAGAATAATAAAACTACATATACCCACATATCTATATAAGAGTATTATAGTATTATAGTTTTATACCCATAAGCCTTAGAATAAAGGGAAAGAGCTTAAAATAACTAGATATATTATTATAGATATAATTCTAAAAGATTTAATTAAAAGAATAATAATTTACTAAGAAAACTAAATTTAAACTACTATATTACTTATATTATTATACTAATAATAATACTAACTCTATTTCTATTTCTCCGTGGGATTCTATTTATAATAAATAACTAATTAAGCTACTTAATAAGCCTCCTTATAATAGTAAATCTTACTACCCTATTTTAATTATCCCCTATAGTCTCACCTTAATAACTTATAAAGTAAACTATATATAAAAAAGAAAACCTAAAATAAAAGAAATCTTAATATAAAAGAAAAAAGTCTATTTAATAACTTAATATCTCCTATATTCTTATTATAAATATAATTACTTCTTATATAGGCTATACTATTTATTATAGTACTACTTTAAAATATTCTCCTCTATAGGTTTATAAGCCTTATTCTATTTATATTCTTACTTATATTAACCCTAACTATACTACTTATCTAGTTATAAGAAATAATAACTATAATTACTATTAGGGATATAATCCTTTATTTACTATTAGTAATTAATATACTTATTAATATAGTTCTCCTACTTTTTATAAGTAAACTTAAAAGTATTAATTAACTCTAAATAGGTAAGTTATTCTCTAGTAATAATAATCCTGTCTACTAATAGAGCTAGTGGGCTTAGGCTTAGAGTAGGTACTTTTAGTTTCTAGTATAGTGGTGTCTCCTTTTTTATAGGTTTATAAGGGTCCAGAGGGATTTTCCCTAGATCCAAAAAATTAGAATTATTATTACTAACTAAGTTAGGGACTATACTAGGTAGTATTATTAATTTATTTTCTGGGTTTATAATAGGGAAGTTCTCTAGAATATTAAAAGTAATAGGTAATATAATATAATTATTAAGTTTACTAAGTAAACTTAAGTAATAATAACTTATAAAGGTCCTAATAAGTAGCCTAGGTAATTTAGGAGGAGATAAGTAAGTTATTTCTCTATTCTCTAAGGGCTATATTTTATTAATAGTACTATTAGCCTCTATTTTGAGTAGGTTTATTTTAAGTATATAAAGAGCTTTATTATTATATATTATAGGGTAGTAGGTAAACTTTATAGTAATTTTTAAAATATAGTAATTAACTAGTTTTAAATATTTTACTATATAGGGTCCTAGCTTTACTATTATAGAAACTAAACTATTAATAATCCCTTTTCTTATATAAATTTAGACTTAATTTATTACTCTAAGACTATAAGTCTAACTATTATCTTATCTAACTTAAAAACTAATCTTTATATTATATAAAAGGAGTTTATAAAGGTTATTAGGAGCCCTAAGGTATTTATAATATAAATAGAGGTTATTTATAATTTTAATAAAATACTAATTGGATTCCTTAATTTATATAGAATCTATATAATAAGCTATACCCCTTTATTAATTCACTACTATTATAGCCTAGTAATTACTACTAAGTTATAAGTAGAATACTATAATATTTAATTAAACTAGGAAGTCTTAATAAGAATTATAAATATTATAAGTTAATACTTAGAACTTATTAGAGGAGGCAGCTTAAGTCTCCCAAGTAACTTATTATTCTAGGGTCTATATCTACTTATTTAATCCTTAAGTATTAAGCTTAGTTAAATAATATATATTTTCTACTTTAAGGAAATTACTATAGGTAAGGTAGCCTTAAGTATTATAAAGACTTATAAGGTAGTACTAAGCTACTTTAGTAGGCTACTTAGTTTACTCTCTAGTTATATTAAATTCTTAGTAAAATCTAGTCTATAAAAATAATACTAAATTATTATTACCCTCAATAAACTAATTAAGTACATAGTTATTTTCTTTCTTATTCTTTAGAGATCTAATATTACCCCTAGGGCTAATAAGAGGGGGCTCTAGGTTACTATAGAGATTATTAATATAAATAGGGCTTTTAGGGTTAGAGGCCCTATAAGGGCTCTAATTCACTCATATAAAAAACTTCTTTTTATATAGGTTAAATACTCTCTTACTAATTTATTAATTCTTCTACTTAAGAGAGGTAAGAATATTATTCCTCTATTTATAATTCTAAATAATATTAACTATAGAATAATCCTTAATAATAAGTCTTACCCCCATAAATTCATTAGTAGTAGAACTTAGGGTCAAGTTCAAGTCTACTAAGGGCTAAATAGGCTTATTAATTAGTATAAAGACTCTAGGAACTTAAATATTAAGTATAAATAACTTAGAGTCTAGGTTAAAGTTACTAAGGTTATTAAAGTAAAGTTAAGTTATTATCCCCTTAACTAAGTCTTCCATATTAACTATAATTTTATCCTAAATATAAATTATCTATTATAGCTTCCTATTAAATAATTAATTATTAATTTCTTAAATATAGTTATTCTACTTGGACTTCCTACTAGGTATTAAGAACCTTATATCTTTTTACTTAGAATCCATTAAATAAAATTCAGTAATAATCCTTCTAGCCTATAAGAATAGAATATCTTTAATAGGAGAGCTAACCTAGATCTTAACATAGCCTAGCCTCATGAACCAACGGATCCATTTAAGGTAATAAATACTAAATACCCATAATTAATTTAGAGAGAACTAGGGAACTTAAATAATATTCACTCATTATTTAAGAATAACTTATATATAACTAATAAGTTTATAAATAGCCATTATAAATATAATTAAGGCCTTTAATTTTAATTTAGTATTCCTATTTTACTAAAAATTATTATAAAAGAAAAACTATCCTATAAATTAATTAATAAAGAGTCCTAAGTAATAGACAACATCCCCTTAGCCATCTACCTTTACAACTATTTATAGGAGAAAGACTATAAGGTCACATTTACACACTACCTCCCTACTTTCCTTTATTGTGTTATTATTAGTAATAATATAGTATTCAACTAAGCCAATTTTATTCTTAATATTATATATAAGAAGTTAGAAGCTACTTTCTATATTAAATATAATTAGTAATATCTTAGCCTAAATAAACCCTTATAAATTAAATAAGTTAATAATAAATACTATATTAACTTAAATAATCTTAAACTATATAGGCTAATACTTCCTAATATACTTAGCTTATTAAAGATAAATATAGAGTAGGGTCACTAATAAATTAGGATAGAGCTACTTAAGTTACTTATACTTAAGACTTATATTAGGTAGTAGGTTATATTATAATTAAAAAGGGGTAGGCTAATTTAGTAAGTAATTATTATTAATTCTTAGTATTAGGATATTAATAGTAGTTTTCTAAAGAAGGGAATTAGTAGACTTATAAGTATTCTTTAAAATAATACTATTCTATTTAGTATATTTAGGCTAGGTTATTTTATAAAGAATATTATAAAGTTTCTTTTTTATTTAAAAGTTAGGTTTTTTAGAGGGTATTTTTCTTTATAAAGTTATTATTATAGAAGGATTAATTAAGGTTATTATAAACTTAATTAGAGATATAAAAAAAAGAGAGAATAGGTAAATAAAGTAGTGTGGATTATAAATTAATATTTAAAAATAATATAAGTTTACTTAGTAATAAATAATTTCTAAGGGGTAAGAGTAAGTATTATTAGGTCTATAAAGGGATCTCTAATTATAAAAGGGCTTAACTATACTATTAAATAAGTTTATAAGAGATTAAATTTATTTATATTATAGGAAAAAGGGCTATTTATATAGGGAGAATTTAGTAGGTTATTAATTTATTATTATAGTAGAATAAAGAGTTCAGATGAGATATTAGGCAGCTAACTAGGGTAACTAATAAGGTTACTATTTATCTTATCTAATTAATAATTAGTAATTTAGAAGGAGAGGGGGGGGGTTACCTTTATAAATAAGTAAATTAATAGGAGGTATAGAGAGGGCTTATAACTTATTTAATTATTAGTCTTCTCCCCTATTCTTAGAAAATTTCTTCCCTCCTCCATTATTATATTAAAAGTAATAAATTATTCCTTTCATATTTATAAAGTATTATTAAATCCTTCCTTTATTATTATTATTACTAATTATAACTTCTATTAAAAACCTAGACACTCCTTATATATTAATATAATTAAAAAAATATTACCTCTAGTTCCTTATAATTAAACTTATTCCTAATAAGAGGGATTATAACTCTCTACTTTATATTAAACTATCTATAAACTCCTTTATAGTAAAATAAGTAGTACTTTATACTCCTTAAACTTAATAATTAACCTATTCATAGGTTATAATATCCCTTATTTAGTATAACCTCTACCTTCTAGAGCCCTTAGGTATATACTATAAAGTTAACTTCCACATAAAGGTCCTTCTTTCTAATAATCTAAATATTATAATTAAATACTTCTAAGAGGCCTATACTAGCCCACACTATAGGAATACTATAAAAAAAGGGCCTCTATTCTATTAATATATCTTTATTATATCCCCTATTATAGGTTCTTATAGGCTCTAAATAGTAAAAATAATTAACCTTAATAGGCCTAAAGTAAATTATAGCTTCTATATTTAAGTAAATAGGGGTCAGAATACTATACTATATAATAACTATAAATAGTATACCTACTCCCTTTATAATATAGTTACTAGAATATAGGTTTATAAGCTATACTTTAAATATATAAGTCTACTTAGTAATACCTATATAAATTATTTATACTATAAGTAGAATTCTAAGTATTCCTTTAGTTTTAAGGAGAATTATAAGAACTTTAGGTTTAGTATAGGGGATTTAATATAGAGGAGTAGTAAGTTTAAGAGTACTACTACTAAATCTCAAATTAACTAGAAGACTATATAGTATTTAATATTAGATTTTCTAAGGGTTAGTATTATAATAGAGTACTATAGGGATTAACTTAAGGAGTATAAGAGTAAGTCTCCCTATATTCTTACTAAGTATCCTCTTATTAATTCTAATACCCTAGATTTAAATAAGAGAGAGTTAAGTAAAATCCCAGCTTGGGTTCTTAGGAAGAGGAAGAAGATAAACTAATTAAATCTATAATATAAAAGGTTTTTATAGGCCTAAAAGAAGTA
>JAXISO010000379.1:0-32193 GCA_036785465.1 Colletotrichum agaves | reverse complement strand
AATTTTATAAGGAATTCAAATATCCAATCCATTTCTTCATATCATATAAGATCATAAAGATATGGATAAATATAGATTATTTAAATCCTTTATATATAAATATAGTTATAAAAGAATATATATTAACCTTATAGGTTATATTCTTATAGAACTATTTATTAAAAATTAATTCTTCCTTATTATTATATAATTTATATTATAATTCTTTTATACTAAGTAAGTTCTAAATATTCTTATAGTCCTATATATAAAGTATTATTCTAGTTACCTAGTATTCTTATAGGGGGCTTCTTTATTAATTATACTTTATGGGTTATAATAATACTTTATTATTAAGAATATAATTATATACTTCTAGCTTCAAATAATTCCAGGCAGTATTATTTCGTAAATTGGTTACTGTTACTAAGCGCACTGCTGCATACCTAAGTAGTCTTATCTTACCTTAAGGAGGATACAGGTGGTTTTTAAGTGACTTATAGGTGAGGATGGCACCTGGCGGGCGAGCCGATCAGCCCGGAATGAGGAAAGGGGTCCCCCACACTCTCCGGAGGACCCCCGCCCCCCAAGCCTTGAGGGCCTTCCAGGTTGATGTGTTACCTCAGCTTGTACGGGATCCCCAGCGTTTTGAGCCTTGGGGCGCCCACGGCTGCAAGGTCTACGCCGCCTTTCAGCTGTTTGGGATATGAAACTCCCTAAAACGACAAAGGCACTTCTTCCCTCTGCCTCCCAGCTGGATTTCGTCCTGTTTGCCTCAACCTCACCATCACCAGCCGCCGTTCCTCGTTTCTCCACCACGGTTTCTACCGAGATCTACCGAGTTTGGAGGCTTTCCCCTCGTTCAATAGCCGCAACTCGACGTTCGCTGTTCTGATAGATTTGCGCCAATGGCATGAAGTTGGAGGATTCGGCCAATTTGCGACCCCAGAAAACGACAGATCGGTACCCAATCGCGCTTATCGACGTCCCTTCTTCGCATCTGACCTTCTCGACATACGGTGTACGAGACCACGACGGGCCGTCGCATCATCGGATTTCCAAAGGCACCTGCCTCTGGAGGGCATGTCCTCACCATGCAGCTCAGCCCATTGCAATCGCGACTGGCGGCCTCGCTGATTGCTTCGCTGCTACTCCTCTTCCTCTATTTCCTACTCTTAACTCCCACATCCGCCCTCGCTGCAGGGTTGAGAGAGGAGGCGTTACCAGCTATCCTGGACGGTGTCGCACACCACGATAACCTCGAACAACGAAGTCGATTAGAACCTGCTTACGAACCGGAGTTTGCCGCATTCGACCGCAGCATTATCGGAAGGGCCCCTGCTGGAGTGACGGCGTTGGTGAACAACGTCAAGGTCAATCGCAATGTTCAGAGAAACCAGACGCAGAGTTTCGTATTCGAAGCTGTCTCGGTTTTTGCAAACTTCTTCGACGGCACTCCCGACGACGCGTTCGTCGTGGAGCCTCGTGAAAAGAGCAACGGCTCTGGTGGAAGAGAGGACGGCCTCGTTGTAACCGACGAGGCGCATTCGATGGCTGAGGAAGTTGGGCTTCTTCCCAGGCAAAAGGCGCAAAGCAGAATCGTCTACATCTCCGCGACGACATGTATCCAGCCGAAGCGAGCAGCGAACAACACCAAGCTGGACCCTCCACAGATCACCATGTACATTTCGACGAACAAGGACAATCAATCACCCGGGCCAGGGCAGAACGCATCAACGCAAAACACGACCATTTTCGAAGAAGGTGCTGCCTTCATGGAGGTGAATGCGACAGGCGACGTCTTCATTGGTATCTCAGCTCCTGAGATCGATGCCGCGAATTTTACCGGAGATTGGAACTTTGATGTTGCAGCATCCACAAATGGCTTCTTCCACGAGTTCGATGAATCTGCGTCCGAGCTCCTTTGGGTTGACAGTGACTCCAGCGCTGCTCTATTGACCACGGCGAATTTGACGGACTCATACGACGAGGCCAAGATTCAGGAGATCCTGCATCAAGCACCACCGTTTATCATGTTCGTGGAGAACAGAGACAACCCCACCACGAAGGGTGTTCGACGTTCGATGTGTGGTCTCGACAACTACGCCCAAATCGCTGCAAAGACCGGTGGCAAGTTCGGCAACCTGGCTAGTACGGTAATGACTACAAGAGGGGCTGGTAATTTGCCGAAGCAGCAGTTTTTCTTCAATGGCCTCAACGCGAGTGCTTTCTATAATGGCATCCTGGTCCACATTGGCAATACGACCACGGAAAAGCGAGACGAAGGTACCGCCGGCACTGGCGGCCGTGTTTTCCAAGCAACACCCTTTCAGACTAAAGATGGTTTGTAATTCGCTGGAGTTGGCTTGAGACTGATCATGCTAAATATTTGACAGGCGAGAATTGCAAGATCATTACCGACTTAGCATTTTGCAACGAAACGGAGTATGCCGTTCCCGCAAACCCCAACAAGATGAACATCACCCAGCTTGCGCAGTTCTATGACAGCTACGCCAAGGACATGTACGACAACTTTAAGAAGCAGCTTGCGCAGGTGGCCTGCGAGGCGCCGGATGTGCAGCGCTATTCCCTGGCTCGAAACTGCACAGACTGCGAAATTGCCTACAAGAAGTGGCTTTGCACTGTGACAATCCCCCGTTGTGAGGACTTTACCGCCGCCGAGGCCAACTATTCGCTTGTTCGCAATGTCAACCAAACTTTCCCTAATGGAACGTTGCTCCCTATCGATCAGCAAGACAAATACAAGGGGCGGGTTCACCAACACTCAAGGAACCCGCTGATTGACGAGATGATTGAGCCTGGACCGTATCGCGAGGTCCTGCCATGCGACTACCTCTGTTACGACTTGGTGCAGAGTTGTCCCGCATCGCTCGGTTTCAACTGCCCCACGCCTGACGACGACGTCTTCAATTCAAGCTACGCCATCCAGGGCGAGGGCCTCACCTGTAACTACCCAGGTGCGGTACACAACCCGTCTAGTTCAGCGATGGTAGTCGTGTCTTGGGGTTTGCTGTCTTTCCTCGTGTTCGGAACTCTCGGCGCAGTCCTGCTCTGATGAACCCGCCACAACAAGCCTCGGGATGCGTCTTAGGATGTGTTATGTTTGTGTAGAGTCACGGTCGAATCTTGCATAGGGTTTTCAGGGGCACGACGGTATAGTTTAATGAGGGGATTGGATTCTGCATGGCACCGGCGTTTAATGATTGGGATTTGTTTTGGAAGTAGGACATGTGAAATGCATGTAACCACAAAGGGTCACTCCTCAGATGGAAGACATGCGTACCATCTCCGGTTGTGTGAAGACATTATAGAAGAGATAGACTTGCGATCATATTATTGTGCTACTCTACGTTTGCAGGGGTGTACATTCCCGCTGGACGTTATGTCCAGCCTGATGCTGCATACGATGCACCAACCTCAACGTCGGGGATATCGCCGCACCCCGGATCACGCCAATATGTATAACTAGCCGTGCTTCCAGCCGTTTCATGCAGGCTTAATGTTCCTTTCCCATACCGTCGCCAGTGTCTTTTATCAGGGTACATTGCAGCCACGCACCTTCTCGCGTCCATTCATACCCACCCTTGGGTATCTGCGTCTTCCACTGTAGTCGTTTGACCTCGAGGGTTGTTTCGATGGTAATCGTAATGTTCTCGCCCTATGCCCCCGTACCCTTTCCAGTCTGGAGCTCTGCGACCTTGGCCTCAAGACCTTCAATCTCCTTCGTCTTCTCGTCCCGAACCTCGTCCTGTTCCAGCTTGATCCAGCTCCAATAGGCAATCTGGTACGTAAGGGTGGCCATCAGGAGAACTTTGAGTACCGGCCTCGTGAATGTTTTGTAGAACGTTCCCTGCGAATTGCAATTGTCATTCTTCGGCAGCGCTCGGTTGTGGCTTCGGACTCTGAAAATCTACTTACAACAATCGATGGCCTCTCCTGCCCACTTTCTGATGTTGAGTAAAAGCGAGCGCGAAGCTGTGGTGTTCGCCGGGCTCGGAGAGCTCTGCTCAGGATTGATGCACTGCTGCGTGCGGCCATTTTGGTGTCGCTGTTCGGTTTCCCTATCTGGTCACAGATCCTTTCCTTTCCAATGTTAGCTTCCAATTGATCGTTTCCTATGAATTTGTCGTGCGCAGGGAAGCTCTCGTCGTCGTCACGGTCGTGGAACATTTCCTGTCAAGAGCTCAATCTAAGCAATTCTAGCGGTGCTCCCCCGCAATACTTACCTTACCTACCTTAGGTAGGTCGGTAGCCCACTCCCTTGGCCGATTCCACTGTAGCGGGAACTCCTACCGAACAATCCCAGGGGTTTCGGCAGGAAAACGCGGTGCGTCCTCTCGGCACCGCACGCACAGGTGGCCCCCCGTAATTCCCTTTTGACGACACATGTCCCGAACTGAGGTGGGTAGCCACTTGGGCAAATGTATGTCCTGACGGGGAAGGTAATTGTGCTTGTCCCGCCCACCCCTTCGTCGCCGGAGGCGCTGACTACCTGCTACGAAGTGCGCATCAGCTTCACGGGATTACCAAAACCTCCCTGGCCGCAATCTGTCCCTTCAACCAGCTTCCCTGCTCTTCTCTCGACACGTTCAACCTTTTCCTTCTTCAACACGTAGAACACATCACACAACGCCTGTTTGCGTAACCCGAGTATATAGCGGCCGAACAATTTACTTTTTCTTCTTCTTCTTTTTTTTAACAAAAAAGTGAGAGAGCGAAGAAAAGAAGAAGTCGCATCAGAGCTTCCGGTCAACATCAACCACACCACACACATCCACAATGGTACGCAGACCACCGGACAATCCCGACGCGCCCTTTCGTATTCTTCTGGAGCTACCTAGAGAGCTTTCAATGGGTTCTGGTGATGGCGATGGCTAATGGTTTCCCCCCGGCCAGGCGCAAACACCCCAACAGAGACGCGCGAACGCGAAGTTCGCCAAGGACAACGAGGCTCGCATGGGCAAATCCGAGGAGCAGATCAAGAAGCGCACCAAGGAGACTCCCAAGTCTCCCATCTCTCCCATCTGGCTTGGTGAGTAGCTCTTTTGTTTCTCAATCCACCAGATTGGCTCGGTGCTGCTTGAAGCGTACAACTTTGACTGACATGGGTTCCTCGCATGCAGTTCTTCTCGGATTTGTCGTCTTCGGCGGCATCGTCTTCGAGGTCCTTTCCCGCATGTTCGGTTTCTAAATGATACCACCGTACCCCCTTTCGACGTCTAAGAAAAGACCACAACGGAGTTTAGGAGAATAGTTTTGAGGATGGAGAGAATGAGAGGAGAGCAGCAGATTTGCTACAGATCTTGCTCAGTGCAAGGACATCCTCTTTGAACGATTCAAGGATCGCAAGGGGGGCTACCGCACCACGAGACGCAGTCGCTTCTTGCCGCGGAGGAACCAAAAAAAGAGGGAGTTTATTTTTCATTTCCAGCACATCAACCACAGCCTCCTACCCATTGACGGTGGGTACTGAGAGTCTGTACAAATACCACAAGTCACCATGGAAAGCAAGAACATTTGGCGTATTGTATTTTATTCCTTTTTCTGCTATAAACATACCAGCTTATCGGAGAATTCCTGTAGGAAGAAGCAAATCAAGCTTTGCAAACTTTTTATGTTTCCCTTGGCGCGCCGTGATTTTCGTCCCTCAATACGCCGCTCCTAGACATATGATAGGTTCCAACACCACATATTACGTGAGCGTGGTTCATCACTAAGTCAGGAGACAAAACTCAAGCGCCGAGACCGCGACGCTGACCGCCGCCGTCATACTTCATGTGCACGCCGGCGTTGAACTGCTGTTCAAGCTCCTGGGTAATCTTGCCGATATCGCGCTTGCCCTTGGGGCCTGCTGCTGCTGAACCAGCCGCACCACCGTTCTTGCCGCCGCCGAGGAGGCGCATGAACTTTTTCTGACGGTCCGAACCTCCCTCGAGGGCGTCAACATCCCATCCCTCACCAACATTGGCCTCCGCCTTGGCAACGGGTTCGCCAGCTTCTTCCTTCTTGACCTTCTTCTTCTTCTTGTCCTTCTTGCTGGGAGTCTCCTCGGTGATGGCGGCGCCGCCGTCCGATTTGTCGTCATCGTCCTCCTGCGCACGCTTGCGCTTCTTCTCGGACTTCTTGCTCAACTTCGGCTCCTCCTCGGCTTCTACTTTGACGCCCTTGGGCCTTTTGCTCTTCTTATCCTTCTTCTCCTTGGCGGGAGTCTCCTCAGCTTCCGTAACAGCAGGAACCTGCTCCTCGGCCTCTTCCGTACGCTTCTTCTTCTTCTTGTCCCTCTTTTCCTTGTAGGTGGTGTCGGCTTCCTCCACCTGCTCCTCCTTTATCTCGGTCGCGTCTGACTTGCGCTTGTTCTTTTTTCCCTCCTTTGACTTGGTCTTCTCGTCGTTCTCCAGTTGATCTCTCGCCTCGCTCTCGGCGCGAAGCTGCGCAACAGGGTCCGGTGACTCTGATGCCATCTGGACGTCCTCATCGGCTTGCTCTACGGGCGCACCGCCCTTCTCGTCTTGCTGCTCTGCTTCCAAATCCGAAGTCGAATCCGAGTCTGATGAGTCTGAAGAAGAGTCAGAGCTCGAGTCGGAAGAACTGTCGCTACTATCGCCGTCGTGGATCTCGATCACATCGTCATCACCATTGGGCTTGGCCTGCGCTCCCGTGGCATTCTTAAGCTCCTCCTCCTCGGCCTTCTTCTTCAATAAGCGGACAGTTAGCTTATGGACAATCCAAATACGCTATCACACATTGAAACCTACAGCTCTCTGCTCAGCCATAACAGCATGACGCGCACGTGCACGCTGAGCTTCAACCAGTAACTTCCTGGCCTGCTCCTCGAGCTTGTCGGCACGCTTCAGCATGCGATTGAAACGCTTCTCGTCCTTACGGGAGGCGCGGGCAGCCTTCTTCTGCTTGTCGGCCGCCCTTCGTGCCGGATCCAACCATTTTGCGGCACGCGAGACGTTGGCCTTGCGGTCGCGCTTTGCCTGTGCCTTGAGGGCCTTCTTCTCTTTGTTGGCGGCTTGGCGTCTCTCGCGCATCTCACGCTTGCGCGCGATTCTCTTCTCTAGAAGTAAAGTTTTGTCAGCGATCCGGCCTGGGATACTATCGAGACCTGTACTCTGCGCTTAGTTCTCTTACCTCGTCCCTCGGCCTGACGCCTCAGCTCCTCGGGGTCGAGGTTCTGGTTTTGTGCTCCACGTGTCATCTTGAAATTTGACCTTCTTCTGCAAGAAAAGTTGTTGTCGTCGTTCGATTGGTTGGCTCGAAGGCTGGAGAATCCTGGGAAAAACCGCGAATGCGACGACGATCATCGACCTCAGACTTAAAAAAAAAAGTAATCTGCCGGGCGGTCAACGTGATAGTGGATGTCGGACCCTTGCGTGATGGGTCGCATGGTCAGTGCATTAAAAGGAACGTACTGGAAGCTTTGACCTGCCATTTTCGGCAGGTTTGCAAACAGGGCTGAACAGCCGTGCCCCTCTTTTCCTGTTCAGTACCTTATGATAGATAGGTGGGTAGGTAGATGGGATCTCGCTATTATTTACCATGGTGAATTTAGGACATTGAAATTAATCTTGAGTACGCTTTTCGAATTTCTGCATTTTTCTTTTCCGCTTCGACGGTATCGTCTTGGCAGCTTTCGAACAACCTGCTGCATGTATCTAGAGCGTATGAGCAGGTCTGCTTCCAGCCCAAGTACCCGCATCGAACTACCTTCTAGGTACCTTGGCCTGAAAAGCGTATCAGCTTCGGGCTCTTGTAGGTCTCACTCTCAAATTAGCATGGAACGCCTCCCACGACCATTGGGCTGACACTGCTTCAGCCAAGGCAGCCTGGCGTAGAGGTGCCTCCCCGCACCATCTCTTGCCTTTGAGGGACAAGCATACTAAGCCCTACCAGAACAATTGCACGGCGCAGGCCGGATGACTCATCGTTGGCTTTGTGTCTCGGCGTTATACACGTAAATGCTACGCATGCGAACTATCAGTGGATAAGTCGGTCCGAACTCAGAATGTTCACCCTGCAGTATTGACTAGACCGAGTCACTGCAACATAATGTGGTACTCGGTGTGTCTGAAGGGTACGTCTCATCTGCCAGGCTCTCTCAGCACTCGAGCACCTCGTAGTTGACTCTGCTAGTTCTCACTTGCTACATCCCTCGCTGCCCAATTCACGGTCTCATCACCGAATCTTAGCATCAGCTAGGGTGCCTAGTAAACGTGGTTCTCGCAGCTTGCCCTATCTCAGCCAGCGGGATCACTCAGTTTAAGTCTTCCCGGCATAAATCAACCAGGGTGGTGGTTCAGCCCGACTTATGCTCTGTCTCATTTCGCTTGGTTCAAAATGGCCTGCATTGCCATAACTTGGCAAAGTTGTTAATCAGCCTCAAGTGAAGCTTTGTATCTCGTCTCCATGATTCAGCGTCGCTTCAGGGGTATTCTGCTCGTAGAAGTAGTCTGCATTGTTATCGTACTGGTGTCGGAAGCCTATACCACCCGTTGAGCCTTTGTTACTCATCATAATTTCCATTACTTTGGCGATTGAACCCTCTCAACCCAATCTATTCTCTCTTAGGGGGGATTTCCCACCTTGGGCCCAGGAGTGAGGAAGCTCCAAAGGAAACAAAACAAAAGTAGGCCTCAATGGAAATCTTCCATGCTCCAAAAGCCATTCATACGTTTTCAACGACGCAAGGAGAGGCCCTAGCGTGTCATCGTTCATGCTTTCCAACCAACTTTAGTGCAAATATCCTCTTTTACGACGGGAGGAGGACTCTGGCGAGAGGGGACTCTATGTGTACCGAACGCCGTGCGGAGAAATAGCAAAAGAGCAGCGCAGCTAAAAAATGGGCATCGTTTTGTGAAATCCTGGCTTTCCGCCTTCTCAGCTCCTGTAATGGTGTCAGTCTCTGGCAAACATTCTGACGAGGAGGTGACGCATCTACCTGTGAGAGTAAATCTGCGCTTGGCTCGGGTCGCCGCCCTGGTCGTAGTCGTGATAGTACAGCGGCTCTTCTTCGTAGTAGTACTCTTCGCCGCCGCTGCTTCCGTAGCTCGGGGGCTGACGGTATCCCGAGGCGTAGCCGTTGGTGTACGTGTTGGCGCACTGCGTGTCCTCGTTCACGTACTCGCCGCGCCCGCTCCCTCGGCGGCTCTCGTACTGGTGGCCCCGGGAAACCACGTGCTTGATGTTGATGCCGCCCCAGGGCAGGCCGGACACGTCCTCTCCTTCCGGGACCAGGTCGTCGACTTCGATGGAGTGGTATATGTTGCGAGCGTTCTGCTCGTTCTGCGCGTCTCTTGCATCCTGCTCCTTGCTCTCTTGGTTCTTCTTGCCTGTTCCTTGAGTTAGCGAACTACGTCTAAGCAAATAGAAGGGGCAAAGGATCGGCAAAAGCTGCTTTGGGGGGGGGGGGGGGGGGGGGGTAAACATACGGAATTTGCGTTGAGCAAGTCGGTTTTGAATCCGGCGGCGCTCTTCCGGGTCCGTTACTTCTGCCCAGTCATCGGTCTTGCTCGACCTGGACTTGGACTTTGAGTTCTGCTTCTTTGAGCTTGACTCTGAGTGTCTTGAAGTCTTTGACGACATGTCCGAGTCTGTCTCGAGTCCAGAGCTTGTGGTTGACCGAATAAGCTCTAAATCCCCTTACAGCATTTTTGTTGGATTTCTTAACGGTAGCCAAATTCCAAGGATGCTGTTGGCTGACCACCTAAACAGCAAGCTCGAACAAGTTGACTTTGCACAGCTACACTCTGGCCCCCCTCTCTCTCTTTTTTTTTTTTTTCTTTTAAGGCGGGGGAGATCGGTAGCAATGTTTGTAGTCTTGCTTGGTAGTGGACGCGGTCTGGCCTATAACTTCCAAATTATAAGTCAGAAAGAAGGTGTAGGTGTATGTGACCAAGGCCCAGCGAACACTGAATATTTGAACAGCTTGGAGTTGTCTAAAGAGAGTCTTGATTGGGAGTTATTTGAAGATCGGCTTGGTAGAACACATAGGATCAACTTAATGGGAGTTAGGGGACAGCTTTTCTTTATAATAGATTCTGAAGTTTCCGGCTCGCGGCTCTACGAAACCAAGCTACCCGTCTATTAATGGGAACACCCACTTACGGTAAGACCTAGACAGCCTCACATCATGGGTAGGACAGATTCAAAGGAGACACGATATGGTCAGTTGCTCGTCGGTTCCGCAGTGTGACGAAGGATCCATGCAAAAACAGTGACCTAAGCGAAGCTGGACGAGGCCGATCTCAGGCAATGCATGAGTTTGCAATGCGATACCGCCAAGACACGGGAGGGAAGGAGTAAGTGGGCGGGCAGGGGCAAGCCGTGATCCTGGATTCGGCGACGGGTGGGGCGTGTAGTGAAAGAAGACGGTAGTAATATTCGGGGAATTATACACTTGAGCAAGGGTGGAAGAAGCTGCGTATGTCGGCAGCGGGTGACAATCGTAAACGGTGAATGACTCTCCATGGAAATAGAGCGGAACAACCGAGTCGCAACTTTGGAACAGTGATGGTGCGCATATTGACGGTGCCATGTGTAGGGTGACATATAACGGTCGAAACATCACATCGGGTTGACTTGGAATGGAAGCAAGACCAGGGAGGGGTTCCATGTGAGGGCTTGTCGTAGCCTGGAAAACGAAATACGATTGACTACAAGAGACACGACTAGGACAAAAATACATGGGGGCGTTTTTTTTGAAGGCTTCCTACTTATTCTCGCAGCGCGGCAAAGATGTATGTCTCTCTTCCCCCCAGCGTAACCGGTCCAAGTATCTGAAAGGGACCAGGGGGTGCGGACGACAGGGCCCGTTGCTGCTGGCGGCAACCCTCCAGTTGGTTAGACAAGGTGGAGCTGTCAAGACCGGGCTGGTCCGGTAGAGAGACCCCGGCGGTCAGGCATCGGGAGTGTGGAGCCCCCGGTGAGGCGAAGTTACCTGGACAGCTGCTATCACAATGCGCCCTTGACGGGGAGGGGACTAAAGGCTGGTACGTAAGTTACGTATGACGGGTGATCCAGACCTGGCAACGGACACCAACTTCTCTCTCAGCGAAAAAAGGATCTGACACTGGCCGCTCTTGGCACGAAGCTGGAGGTTGACAGGGACACGGGGCTGGGACCCTATCTGCGTTCAGCCCTAGGTCGATTCGCGTCGTCGAACTAGTGACGTTGAATGCCGTGACGTGCGTTTACCAGGGGTTTGGCTGCATAGCTTAGGTAGTGACTGTCTTCTAAGTATTCGGCCACGTCGTTGAGGTCCATCGAGACTACCTGTGTCTGCGCACGTACGCACTCTGAAAGATGCAGAAGCCACGAACTAGGAGTGGGTGTTTGCGCGCGCTGACGAGGCGCTCTCTCCATCTCCATGGATTGCATCAGTGATGGGAGGCAGGTGAACGGCATATCCAAATAACTGGAATGCCGGAACAATCGGGCGTCATGCGACAGGTGACCGATGAGTCCTAGCTCGAAGCTGCAGAAGTGGAATAGTCACCTCCTCCCAGAAATTGATTGTTTCGTTTGGATGCCTGGTCGATTACGAACCGGCCACCACGCCCGCCGTAAGCTCATGGCGTAGCTCTTGTGATTGAGACAGGCAAGAAGGCCAAGTTGACTCATAGATCGGCTCCGGTTTTCAGTTCCGTACCTGGTCTCGGTCAGGAGGGATTGACTCTCGCTTCAGCCGTCACGTCGAAGTTCCAAGGTGTGTTGCGAAAGAGCGCGAAACATTCCGAGCAAGTGGATCGCTGAGGATTAAGCTTATTGATAGACCCAGTAATTTCCTCTTTGGATCCCCGATTCGCTTTATGCCCAATCTCGAACTTCCACCTTTGATGAGTGGACGAAAAACACTCGGTTGACTCCCATCCGACATCAAACCGCGCGTAAAGACCCGGCTCCTTCATCTAGGTTTTGTCGTCCTCGTGACCAAAAAGTTGGCCACTGTTCCTGGGCACGACGAAGCGAGCCGGGGGGGCATTCAATCGACCAGTTTGGGCGCGTTGCCGGGTTTCGGTGATTGCGGCGTCATCTGCTCGCTGACTCTAGGCAGGTTTCCTTAGGCTACAGCACAGCGCGAGTAAGTCGGGCTGTCAGATTGACCTTCGAGGTCGCAGACAACAACACATTGTCCCAAAAAGCTCGTCTTCGTTGGGCAGGAAATTGCCCACAACTGCCATCGCTACCTCAGAGGGAGACTCTGCTGCTAGACCATGGAACAACGCCGCAAGTATGGTATCTATTCGCCAAGCAGACGGGTCAATCCGACCAGTGATAGGTGTCTGTATGCGCTCAAAACCTACTAATGCCTCTGATCGGGTAACAGTAAACTGCTGTGAACCTAATCGTATGCTGCCTGTTGCTCTTGAGAGGTGTTGAGCAACAGTATGGCCAGCGATCATGGTGCGAATGACGATAATTGATGTGTAACTAACTAATGTGCCGAAAAATGGTGCATGCACTAAGAAAAAGGAGGTTGCATGGAGCCAATGCAAATATCCCATATTTGGGCGTAAATGCATACCTATGAACATCCAACTCATGCACCTCGCTTATGGTGATGTGGGGCCTGACAAGAGGCACCAAGTGTGAATACCGGATCGCTGAAATGTCGGCAAGCTGTGAAACAGATGTACCAGTCGTCCCGTCGCCGCAGACGCAGTTTATCTCTCGAAGCTGGAGTTCCTCGTACGTCGATGAGTCCTCATCTACCTGGCGACCTAAGGCGTGGAGGGTACTCGCTCGCGACGGCCATTGCGAAGAGAGACCAAAGGTACCAGATTGCAGTCTGACGTCGCGGCAAAGAACACGCGCGGCTGCGTTTCGATCTCTGTGGCGCAACTCAGTAACAAAGGTTTTCTGCCTGGAGCTGATGGCAGGCGAAATTTCCAATTCAAGTAGAATGCGACAGATCCGCGAGGTTTACACAAGAGCTTGCGCCGTTCTGTCGAGATTCTCGACGAAACAACTAGTCCTTCGTGTGGCGGGATCCTGAGGGACCAGTAACGGAAATCCCGCTGCGCCTTTCAATCATAGCGCTGGGCGCAAAAGGCCTGGATCTTTCGAAAATGCGGCTCTTGATTCGTTGCAAGTGCAAGAGGATGGATGGCGGTTGCCCGCGAGCTAAATCCACGCTTGGGCGGTGGAAGAATGTCGCCCATCCCACCTCAACGTCCTCCCCCAAACCCCTTGACCAACCACGGAGATCCCAGAGGCACCATGCTGGCCTAGACCTGAGCTCAGCCTGAGCAGTCGCCGCTTAGTTCCAGAACACGGCGCATCGGGTTTGCAGGATATCTCCAGCATGCCAAGCCCCCACAAACGTGCATCTAGGTGGCTGGTGAACTCTCAGAATCCTGTGAAGTTGACCGTAACAAAACATGGGCTGTCGTCATTTGCAGATCCCTTGAGCTGGTTTGAGCTGGTTCCAGTCTCGCAATCATGCTCTTCTTCTGATCCATCATGGCCTTCTATCGTTCTAACACCATTGAGGCAGGTAGTGCTCTTCATTACTTGGCATTACACAGCCCAGCCAGAGGAAGCAAGGTAGCATGGAGCACCCAGATTGATGCCCTTAAGCCTCTTCAACGTGGTCCGCCTTTTCGTCCTTCTCAGACCGAAACTCCTGGGGCATGGCGATGGACCGAATGACGGCAACTCGCGGAACAGAAGTGATGGATAAACACATCACGGGCTTGCATGGACAAAAGTATCGAACCTGAGGTTGGGCGTCGTTGGAGCCCGAATGAAGTAGCATTAGTTTTCGATGCAACCATATGGTTCTTACCGAAAGAGAACCATCTAGCACAATAAGCCGACCCTGTCCTCCATCCCATGCACTGCTGCTGCTTGCGTCGCACCACGATAAAGCAATGAGTCTCTCATCGATCAGCCTTGCACGGAGGTTTTCGTGTTCCAGACTGCGTCCATAACATGGCATTCTGTAGACTCCAATAACCACTCAGGGACAGTCCGTAAGACGTCGCAGCCACAATGCGTCATTTCTTTAATTAGTCAATGGTCATAGAGTCGCTCTGTTATTAGCCCTTTAGAATGGGTTATTAAAGAGATGCCGCGATGACTTGTCGACCGTCACTTTCAGCTTTTCAGTCCGGTTAAGGGTGTTCAGGCAACTCTGTATCGGATTTCAGCTATGCAGGAACCTCTTGTATTGAATGAAAGTTCATTTCATCTTTCTCAGCTCGGCCTGCAAATAAAGGAGCTACCACTAACGCGAGGTCACCTCTGCAACATGCCATTGCATATTTCAGCCACCCAAAATGGGTAGAGGTACATTCGCCGTGAATACTCTCTTGGTATCATCGAGTCAACCTTCGAAACCCTGTTGAGTCCATGGTATTTTTTTCATTTCTTAGTTGGCTCCAGTTCGGGGAGCGCGAGTAGATTTCGTTGTTGATAACTAGACAGTAACAGCACGAATGTTAGGCTGACTTTACACGCTACTTGAACCCAAACAGATTTGCTTCTTTATAACAGGTTGCAATGGCCTGGACTCTTCAAGCCTACAAGGGTGTACATGATTCCAGCCGTTGCAGATCTACCTCACTGAATGCATAAGCCTATCAAAGGTTATGGAGGTGCCGAGATGTTCTCATCCTCAAATTCACTTCAGCATGGATGCCACCGATCGTAGGCCCTGCTTCATCTCGGTTCTCCGGAGCTGCTCTCCGGATTTATGAGCTTTGGCTGGCGCCTGTACGAGTTCAGTTGTGATCTGATGTCTCCTGGATCATCATTCTTGCAGCCCTCGTCAAAAGGGGGGGCGGGGGGGGGGGGGGGGGGTTCCAAGAGTCGCTTTTGCACTTTTTGGACCACACCATGGTGCTCGGTATGTCGTAACCTACCGTCTTTTGAACTGTTGATAACTTCATGTACGACCAATGCCAAGCCCGCATCGCGCTGTCGAAGGTTTGGATGATCCCAAAATAGAGGCGGCCTCCGGCGAATCAGATCAAGATATTTTCCTCGCCATTTTTTGGGGAAAACGCTGTCTGAAGTCACAAGGTGTGTACCGCGCTAATAATAGGTGGCTAATCTCGGGAAAGCCTCGAAGCTTAGTCGCAAAGGACTCAGGCAACCGATGATCGCTGTCCAATTTTTCAATCTTTTTTTTCATCTCGTATCGTACAACATCTTGAAGTATTGTGCAATTGATGGTGTCAAGTGGCGGGAGGCTGGAAAACGGACGACATGCGCGAATCGTCCCAACGGGTTTATCGTAGACCCTGGGCTTCCCTCTCAGCCTTGCGGGCCGCAATGCGCTTTCTGAAGCGGACCTCGCCCCTTCTGCGCTCACCTCCATCAACCTTGTGTCCCTGCTTGTGCTCCCACATGCCCTCCGCAATTACCACACGTGCACCCTCGCCGCCCTTCAGAGGTAGAGCGTGGGGGCCGGCGATCGTGTTGGCGCCGCGTACCGTATAGCCTTTTGGACTTTCGAGCTCGTTTACTGATTTGAACTTCAACTGAGCGTCCGCTGGCACATTGACGACCTTCTTCTTATCCGTTACAGGATCGCGTACGATCTTCAAGACAGCTTCTCCGTTCTCGACGTGCTTGAAGTCTCCACCTGCGCCGAATGCACCCTTCCTGTATCTGTCCAGCCAGGTGAGGAGATAGCGTCGTGTTCTAGGGGGTTCGAGACCTAGCTCTCGGAGCTGCGACGATGTGAGGCTGAAGAGAGCTTCCCATGTCGGGAACTTGTCGACGTGCTGGCTCAGGCCACGGCCGAGGACCCTGAGCAGAGTCTGGACGTCGGGGGTGAGGGGTATCGGCGATGGAATGGGCGGGGCCTCTCTGGACTTATGAAGCCATCTAGTCTGGCATGGCGATGTAACTGGAGCCTTGCGCAGGAAAGGACTCAGGAACTGTTGAATCCTGGGTGCTTTCATCTTGACCTGGGGCACGTGTCAGTGGTAATGGCATCATTCAGAACAATCTGCGGATTTGAAACTGTACAGCATGAATGTTTGAGCTTCCCAAGCCAGATAAGCCGCCAGTTGCAAGCTCGCGCGTGGCTGTCGTCAAATGTTCCGGGCTTCGCGATGTTGCTCAACTGGTCTCGTCCCGTTGTTTCCCAATTTTTGTCCGACCTGCGCTAAGGATCGGGATGTTTCTGCCTTACATAAGCAGCGGTTTGAGCCCAGACAAACCGGAGCTCTCTAGTCTTACCGCCTTCTTCTTCTAGACAGCTTGTATACATGATAATGGTTCCCATTCCATTCTGCCGGGGCTGCCTCCGCTACCTTACCTTAAACTAGCAACGCCCCCGCCATCCGACGCGCTAAGAATTAGGCGACACTACAGGCATGATGCGACGCCCCCGGGCTCTACTTCAGTGACCTGTCTGTTTCTTATCGATTAAGCTACTAAGAGGCGAGGGGAGCTTCCTTCCTCCTTCTGTTTTTCCTACCTCACCTCACTATACTTACCTTTTAACCATACATCTGATTTTTTCTTCTTTTCTCAGGAATAAGAGACAGTTCAGCCCCAATGATTCTTTAGAGCACATAATAGAGTTTTAACTTCTTTGCCTGCTCTGAAGGCAAAACAAAGCTCTCGCGATAAGCTGGCTGCACTGATATTCAACATGGCTCGTACAAAGCAGACAGCTCGCCGCCGCCGCGAGCCGCTCCCAATCACATCCACTGTTGGATTTCATGGTAATTCACAAACTCTAATGAGGAACATTCAGGACTGACTGGACTATCAAGAATATTGGCCAGCTGAATTCATCAATGAGCTCCATACCCTACTCGGTGAACATGCGGCCACTCTTAAAACCGACGACACAGCTGAACCGCCTTACAAACGAGTGAAGAAGTCGCATGGGGACACCAAGGAATTCCTTGTAGCTCGAGAGACCCTTGAGATTGTACGAAAGTGCCCAAAAGACTTGCTTGGTTCAGCAGCACTGCCAGCAACTTACCATGACGTGGGATCGCTCCTACATACGGAAACCAATCGCGATAACGACTTTAAGATAGAGGCTCGCGTCAGGTCCAAACCATCCACCCACGCAGTTCTCCCACTCCACCCGAATGTGGTCTCTGACCGTTTGGACACATGCCTGGAACTATTTAGCTCTGGCAGATGGGCGAAACCCGAGAAGGAGGGCGAGGTGTGGGTTTCTTTAGATATGGCGCTGGTTATTCGAGGCGATCATTTGCATATGGAACTATGCTACAGCCTCTTCTGGAACGAAACGAAGACGCCTTACAGCTTCTTGAGGTCAAGGATTGAGCGCCGACAGAGCCAGAAGGTGCTTGACGTGTTTTTCCCGGATGGTTCGTCAGCGGCGAAGACTGAGAGAGAGAGCTGGTCACCCCTTGACTTCTACGAAGCAGCACACATCCCTCCACGGGAAAACGACACCGCTGCTAGCATCGAGGTTCCAGAGCTGACGGCATCACTTTATCCCTACCAGAAGAAAACACTCAATTGGCTATTGAATCGGGAAGGTGTTCGCTGGAAAGATCCTGGTGATGGTGATCTTGTGTCTTTCGAGCGGCTCCCAGTTGGCGAGTATCCCGATAGTGCACACAGTTTTCGCAAAATTCGGGATGAGCTTGGGAACGGAAGAACTTTCTACGTCAGTTCCCTTTACCACCTAGTCACCACTGACCTGACACCCTTCCAACTGGCGGAAAGGTCTGTCAGGGGTGGCATTCTTGCAGAGGAGATGGGTCTTGGCAAGACCCTCGAAGTGATCGGGTTGGTCGCACTACACCGCCGGCATCTCGGTGAAAACGAAACCATTATCACGACAGAGGGGGACGAGCTTCTGGTCTCTGGTGCAACTTTGATCGTCACGCCAGACTCGTTGAAGCAACAATGGATATCAGAAATTCAGCGCCACGCACCTCATTTAAAAGTGAGATTCTATCCAGGCCGTAAGAACGTAAAGTTCGAAACCGAAGAATTGCTGCGTGCAGACCTGGCATCCCAAGACATAATAATCACCACCTACTCGATTCTTTCCTATGAAGTTCACTACGCCATGAAACCACCCGAGAGATCCCGCCGACAAGAGCGCAAGTACGAGCGGCCTGAATCGCCACTGACAAAGATAAATTGGTGGCGAGTTTGTCTCGATGAAGCGCAGATGATTGAGAGTGGGGTGACTGGAGCTGCCGCCGTTGCGAAGGTATTACCTCGCGTCAACGCCTGGGTTGTCACTGGAACACCCGTGAAGAACGATGTCAAGGACCTATTCGGACTCCTCAACTTTCTCTGCTACGAGCCGTACGCTTCCTCGACACAAATTTGGAGAGCATTGACGGACTCTCACAAGCCTCTGTTCCGCTCACTCTTTGGCGCTATCGCTTTGAGACACACCAAACAACTTGTCCGGGATGAGATAGCAGTGCCTCCACAAAAACGATTCGTGATCACTCTGCCATTCACTGCCGTGGAGGAACAGTACTATGGCGAGCTTTTCAAGAACATGGCCAAGAGTTGCGGTTTAGATAATGCCGGTGTCCCCTTCAAAAACGACTGGAGACTCGAGCAATACGAAACTGAGATGCGAACATGGCTGAACCATCTCAGGCAGGCGGCCCTTCACCCTGAGATTGTCCAACGTCGTGGCAACGGGCGAAAGGTCGGGCCGATGCGAACAGTTGACGAGGTGCTGGATGCAATGCTTGAACGGGGAGACAACGAGATTCGGACTGAGCAAAGAGCCCACCTGCAAGCAAGGCTTGTACATGGCCAGATGCTGGAGAACGGACCGAGAGTGAAAGAGGCCCTCGCTATATGGGAAAAAGTCAAGATGGACGCCTCAACTATAGTCATGAATTGTCGAAATGAGGTAAAAGAGGCGCTCCAAGAGTTGCGAATCTCTGGAGCTAGCCAGGCAACGGTCATCAATCTTACTCAAGGCGATGAGGGCCTGGAAGGACTGGATGAGTAGGTAACATCCGGGCATCGATGTCTCCAAGCAATTCTAATATACTCTCTCTAGGCTGTCGAATACCGGCCGTGCTGGGGAAGCCCGAACTAGGCTTCGTCATGCACTAGAAATCCTGCACAAAGCCACGTTCTTCTGCGCGAATGCTTTGTTCCAAATCAAGACAAACAGCGACTTCACCGAGCCAGAGTCTGTTGACTTCGACAGACTACAGCGACTTGAAGAAGCTGAGTACGTGAAAGCTCAAGAAATTCGGCGCGAAATTCTGTCTGAAGTAGGTTCTCTGCCAAGTCAAACCTATGAGCTGCAAACTAATCCACTCGCAGAGCCACGGAAAAGCAATGTCGTTGATCAAAAAGCTTGGAAAACAAGCCCAGTCTCAATCGTTCGTGGAGATCCCCGAGCTCATTGCCAGTTCAATGAAAGGGCTGGAAAGTGCGCCCACTATTGAGATGCTCGAGGAACTCTTTGACATCCTTAATGAACAAGCGAATCTCATCGACGAGTGGAGAGAGGCGCTCATCAAGTTGCTATCTGAAGCACTCATCGATGAGGAACAAGAAATCGAGACCACGGGTGAAGAGTTTACTGATTCAACGAAGGTTCAAGAAGAAATCATTGTCTACGTCCAGGTTCTGCGTGCCGTCATCGCAGACCGTCAAGAAGCAATCTCGGGACTTGAGAACGCCCTTGTCAAGCATGAGACCGAGGCTTCACTTGCGGCTGCAGCAGCGGGAGATGGCCCGGCTCCGGAAAAGCTGCAAGATCTTTACAAGCTTCGAAGTAAGGTCAAACCGGCCCCAGAGAACGGATCCCTTCGCAGTGTCATCGCAGACCTTCGTAGTATTGCCTCGCGGTTCGACAGTTCTGGCGGACGAGGGAGCGTTGAGCGCGACATCGTCATCAGGCAGATGAAAGAAACTCAGGCAAAGATCAGCGCGCAGACGAAAGCGGCTACGGCACTCGAACGCGAGATAGACCGTTTCACGAGCGCCATGAACGCCAGAGTGGAGTATTATCGCCAGCTGCAAGCTGTATCAGACAGCGTTGCCCCCTACGAGGGCCAAAACGACCAGCAAGCCGTAGATGCTTGTGTGGCGACTGAGGACCAAACCCTCCGAAAGCTCGATTCTGCCAAAGCAAAGCATCGATATTGTAGGTACTTTCGGTGCCGACATGCGTACCAACGTACTAACGTCTCGCTCTCAGTGCTCAATCTGAAAGAAGCTGGGACTCAGTCCAACGAGCCTCGAATATGCATCATCTGCCAATCGTCCTTCACTGTCGGCGTCCTGACAGTCTGTGGTCACCAATTCTGCAAGGATTGTATGAAGCAGTGGTACAGAGCACACCGGAACTGTCCGATGTGCAAGAGGAAACTAAGACTCACCGAGCTCCACGACATCACGCTCAAGCCAAGAGAGGCCAGGATGCATGAGGAAACAACGACGACGACGTCACCGGGAGACAACAAGAACCAGACGATGAAGACCAACGGAATTTACTCGCAGTTCAGTTCAGAAAAGGTGGCGCAAATCAACGACATTGAGCTTTCGGGACTTTCGTATGGCACAAAGGTCGACAGCATCTGCCGTCACATTCTCTGGCTCAGGGAATCTGATCCTGGTGCCAAATCGATCGTTTTCACACAGTGCGGCCATCAATCCCAGTCTATAATCTTCCAATACTAACCAGTACTGCAGATACCGAAGCTTCCTGGGAATTTTGAGTTCCGCGTTCAAGGGGTACAAGATTGGCTTCTCTTCGATCGACTCGTCAGATGGAATTCAGAGATTCAAGGAAACCGCAGGAACTGAAGTCTTCCTGCTTCATGGCCGCGCACAGTCGAGCGGTCTCAACCTTGTCAACGCCAGCCACGTCTTTCTTTGCGAGCCTCTGCTCAACACAGCCCTAGAACTGCAAGCCATTGCTCGAGTCGACCGAATCGGTCAGAAGAACGAGACAACGGTATGGCTGTACTTAATCGAAGGATCGGTCGAAGAATTGATCTACAACTTGTCAGTTAAACGCCGCATGGAGCATATGGGAAAGACCTCCAAAGGCAAGTCGAAGGAGTCGACTCCCGAAGTGGGTGAGCCGACGTTGGAGGCCGCCAACACCTTGGAATTAGAGAAGGCCTCTCTCGCTCACCTCATGAGCAAGGATAAAAACGCCGGGGAGACGGTTGAAGCAGGCGACCTTTGGGAGTGCTTATTTGGACGCGTCACCAGGCGCATCACGGCAAGTGTCGCTGACGGCATCATTGAAGATGACTTTTAGGAATAGGCCGCTGAAACGTGGTTTGTAGAAACCTTGTATAGTATTACGAACACGGGCTGCGAGGCGTTGAAGATGTATTTGCGGCGAGCGTCGAAGGGAAACTTCGACATTGGTTTCATGTATGATAATACGATAACAAATTCAGAGGATTCGATAGAATCAGTAACGGCGTGTGTTACAGTTGGTAGGTTTCAATGTCTCTTATCTTGTTGTCTTTCACATCCGTTGCAGGAGCTAGGCGATTTGGATTGCCGGATGGCACGACAATCTCAACTTGGAAAGAACTATTAATACTACGTGTAGTAATAGCATCTGGCGAACTATCCGCCATTTTAAACCGAACAAGCCCGTAACTATTCATGTTCGTGGGCGACAGCCCTCTTAGTTTCATTTTGGTCCCTGGTATGGTTCTCACCCTGCATGTTACTGCGTTTCTTAGACTCATGAAACTCACGGGTTTGAAATCGTGCTATCCTGTTTCGACCTAGCTGTAGCAAACGTTAATGAAAAGAAAACTTCACCCGGATCATTCTGCAGGGGTTCCTGGACTGCCGCAACAGCTATGCCGCGACAGCTGGTGCCAGCTGTTGCGGGTCTTCCGTGGATCAACACCCAGAGCTGACAGCCGATAACATCAGGCAGATCATGCAACACATTCCACCAACATCCCGCCTCGAGAACGACCTTGGTAGTCTCGCCCGATCACGCTCGGATTGAACGAAGAACTCTACCATGAATTGAGAAACACTGCAGCCTTTAGGCCAGCGCGAATAAACCATTGCATCCCAGATGCACCAACCGTTTCACGTTCGGAAACATGTATAGGTCTCGAGGAAGCGCCCCTCAGGGGGGTGGCATCCTCGGTGCCTTGAAGGCGACCGAGATGCTGGATTCGAGGCCAAGTCTGCCAGCTGGTCAGTTCTACTTCGATCGATTAGGGTTCAGGATGCAAGGCTAAGAGTTGTTTTAGAAATCCTCGTCGCAATCCTCGACTACCTCCCCGTCGCCGACCTGATGCAGGTTGCTCGAGCGTCTCGTCGCATGCAGGAAATGGTCTACGACGATACAAGATGGGTGGCTAGACTGAAGAGCATGGGATGCTGGGACGAGCTTGAGGCCAGACGCCGGTTTGAGGAGGGCATGCGGAGGAGACGAGAGGCTGCTGAACGAGCTACGAAGGGCACTGCTTGGGGGCAGCCAGTCGCTCATGGAAGTCAGGCGGCGTCACATCCTATGAGTACGACCTTGTTTGACGCCACAGTTGAAGAAGAGCGTCGAAAACGCCAGTCCGTTGCTCCCCCCATCGACGGGTTTGAAAGGATGACTGTCGGCGCACCAGCAGCAAAGGACCCGTTCAAGGACCCCGAGGCTCTACTTGACGTGATCAAGAATTCGAGGAGCATTAGAGGCCATGCAAGGGAAGAATACGGCAAGATTTATGGCTCATTGGCGCCTTTTTACTTCGACTTGGCAAGGGCGAAGAGCCACACGGATCCAATTGTCTTCCAGGTGTTTAGGGACCCAGAGCGACAGGCCAAGATGCTGGCGAGTCTACATGTATTTGCGAAGAGCGACTGGGCGCAAGGATGGAACCAGCGAGAGGAACGGTTAACGACCATGATGAGCATTTTTGAAAGCGCGGTGCTTCGGGAGTTTGAGCAGGGATACGAGTTTTGGGATGTCGACGGCCGGATGAAGCGGTACGCGCACGTACTGCATTCATTGAATGGCGGCAACGCGGGAACAGAATTATTCATTCAAAACCATCCTCTGTTCAGCGATCGCGATGTCCTGACGACGAATTCGGTGGATTGCATCAACCAAGCCAGCGGTGATGAGATTAGTTTGGAGCCTTCACGACTGTTTTTTGAAATGCTGCTACGGAAAGTCAACGAGCATGCCGAGGTTATAGAGCGTATTTTCGCCAACCCTAACGTTGTCTTTTGGGAATTTTTGGAGAAGGTCAGGGAAGATATCATCATGGAGTACATTACGCCCCTATTCGACGCAACGCACGACAGGAACCTCTCGTGGTATCTGAAATCGGTAGCGGGCGTATTCGAGCAGGGCATGCTCTTCTTCAAGTCCCTCGTCCCCCCAAAGGCGTTTAAGGGTAGTCTCGAGGACAAGGCGAAAGAAATGATGCTTAGAGTTTTTGAACCACATCTCGACCTGTACTTGCAAGAGGAACTCGATTTTTTCACAAGTCATGCCGAGGCCGAGGTTGCAGAGTGGGAGAAGAAACTCTCCGAGCAAGACGCTTCTGTTGAGTCGTTCTATATGAGCAATTTCAATAGGCAGGCAGACAAGAAGGACTTCTTGAGCTCCTTCAAAAAGGTGGTCATGATGCCCGTCACGGTGTTGCCGACTTTTGGGGGTACGACGAGTACGACCAAACCAGTCACGCCAAACGGCACATCGGCTGTCTCCCCCCAGCCGTCGAGACCACATACGCCCAGTCTGGCGCCTAATGTAGACGGAAACGGACGTCCCAGCCGACTGCCTGAGAAAGCCCCGACTGATGAACTAGCTGCCAAAGCGGCACTCATGGCGTCAAGGATGGAAGGCATCAAGACTCTGTTCAGCATTGAAGTTGCGCTCAACTTGACACATGTCGCAAAGACAAGCATGGGTCGTGCGTCAATGTTCATCAAGTTAGGTGGCCAATATGGCGAGGAAGCCCGCGAGCAGTGTGAGACCATCTTCGTCGTGCTACTCCGCATCCTCGGCAACAAACACGTCAAGGTCGGTTTCGAAAAGGCCGTCGAGCATCTCTCCCACTACAACCCGCGAGAAGTCAGCGATCACAACCAATCCGGCGTGGCACCGTTGGTCACTTTCATCGAGCTGGTCAATGTGGGAGACCTGATCTCTCAGATGATCGATGTTTTTTACGAGCAGCAGCTCGCTGGCCCCAAGATCGCGGATCGCAACGATTTTCTCGACCCTGCAGGCATCGCCAAGAAGAAGTGGGAGCAGATGCTCGATGAATGCGTCGCGGCGGGCTTGAACAAGGGTATTGACGTGCTCATGGACGAGGTCGAGTATCTTCACGGCACGACGCAACAGCCCACCGACTACAACCCCTCGGATTCGGGCGGTATCCTCGCAGACCCGGGCCCGACGCAGACGGCAAAGCGCATCAAGGAGCTTGTCTCCGCGCACACGCGAATGCTGGTTGGAACGACCGAAAAGTCGATGCTTGATGTGTTCAACGGCGAGGTCGGGTCGCGGCTCTTCACGGCTGTATGCAAGCACCTCAAACGGCAACGCATCAGTACCGAGGGCGCAATCAAGCTGATCGCGGACATGAACCTGTACTTTGAGTACATTCGCACGTTGAAGAATCCGGATCTCCTAGCTTACTTTAAGGCGTTGCGTGAGCTTAGCCAGATTTACCTCATCGATTCGCGGCACGCCAAAGAGATGGCTACCATCATAGCAGACGGTGACCGTTTCGAGGGCGTGTTTCGCGCTGAAGAGGCGTATGAGTTCGCTCAACGACGAGCGGATTGGTATACTGTTAGAAAAGACGTGGAAAGGGCCATGTACGGAATGGAGTGTTTGCTCATGTAGTAGGAAGATAACGGGGTGGAACTCATATGCAACCTCATTCTTTGGATCGGGAAAGATGGTTGAAAGAAAACTCGCCAATTGCGGGAGATATCAGCTAGCCTATCCTAGTGACGATAATACCCCTCCTTGAGCCCATTTGAATTTTGACATAACGCCTCTAATGCTGCAATCTTTTCCTTCGCCGTGTACCCGTGAACCATGCGCCGAAAGCCCTGAGACGTTTCCTCTACCTCTGTCCAAAATCAAGCTTCCGCGCGACCTTGGCACCTCGGTCCTCTTCAACCAACCCGGGCCGCTTCTTAAGATCTGCGCCCATCTTCTCCTCGCCGCCGCCCTTCCTAGGTAAGTCCTCCTTGCGAGAGGGCTTGGGCTCGGTGCGCCACCAGTTGTGTCGCAGCATATCCTTGGCCGTGACGCGCTTCTTGGGGTCGAGGATCAGCGTTTTCATCAGCAAATCCACACCCTCTGATCCGACTGTACCGAACATGGTTTGGTAAAAGTCTCTGCCCTTGACGGGCTCGCCATCGTCCGGAACCGTGTAAGCGGGCAATTTCGTGACGCCAGGCCAGTTATCCTCAGTAGGTGTCCCGACAGCACGGCAGATGAGAGAGATCTGCTGGACCTCCGTCTCGGATGGCATGTACGGTGCGCGGATGATGAGCTCCGCGAAAACGCATCCCACACTCCAGACATCGACTGCACCACTGTAATGCTTCGCGCCGAAGAGCAGCTCAGGAGGACGGTACCACCGAGTGATGACCTGATTTGTCATCACCTGATGGGGATCCGCGAAGCCTCTCGCGAGACCGAAATCAGCAAGCTTGACCTCGCCGTCTGCGGCAATCAGCAAGTTGTTGGGCTTGATATCGCGATGCAGGACGAAGTTTTCATGGCAGAACCACACGGCGCGAGTGAGCATGCCCATCCATGCCTTTATGTCGGCGGCGCCGTAGCGGACGTTTTGGGTGTCCTTGATGAGCATCTCGAGATCGCCGAGGGGCAGGTACTCGAGGACAAGGTTGAGGTTCTGATCCTTTGAGGAGAAGACGGAGAGGAGGGAGATGATGTTTGGGTGTTGGAGCTCTTGGAGGTGCTTGAGTTCGCGGACGGCGTCGGGAGCCATGCCCTCTTGGTATTCTTTCTGGACCTTGATCTTCTTAATGGCGACGAGGGAGGACTTGTTGGAGCGGAGATGGCCGAGGAAGACGATGGCGTAGGTACCTTCACCTAGCTTCTTGCCTGCAACTCGTTAGCATTCTTTGCCCATTTCAAGAGCTAGAAGACATGCTCCTGGGTGGGAGTTAATCTTACCTTTGACATATTTGCGCTTTTCTTCCTCGTTCATCTGCTCGGCGAGGTCGAGGGTCGGAGGCAAAGACGCGGGCGGCGCGTTCTTGTCCTTTGGCGGCTGTGGAGTGCCATTTGCGGACGCCTGGGCGGAGGAAACATTTCGAAACGGCGACCCAGTTGAGCCTGCTGGTTTCAACGCATCAGTCGCGCGTACAACCAGTGGTGAGGCCGACATCTTGGTTGCCGTGTACGATGATTGTCGTTGTGGAGGGATGATGTTGGACAAGGCGTCGGGATTTCCGCAGCCTTGTGATGCTAGTCAAGATCTGATTGGTTGGGGGCGCCTCAGACTCATCAAGCCACACTCGGCAGTGGCTCGACATAATGCCTCTCTTGATTGGTCAACTTAATCTGTGGGATATCATTCCATCTGAACCTCTGGCAGCTGTTTTTTTATTTTGAGCTCTCAGTAAGGCACACAGGTGATACCCAGAAGCTCAAGCTTCTTCCGCATTAGCTGGACCAGGAAGTAGCAGGCCCTATTTCAGCTTTTGAAGTTTGTATGCGAACTCAGGCGCAGAACAATATTGGTGACATAGGTAATATTCCGTACAACTCGTAGGTATTCGCGGCATTCCGCCACATGGGAGCTCAGATGAGATCGGCCAAGGCAAGCTAGTCCTCGTGGCTGCGCGAGCCAGCCTCAAATGCGCGGCGTGAAGATCACCTCTCGCCGCTGGCGGACTATGGATGACCTCGACGATGCGACGGAATTTGACAAATTCCCCAACACCAATGAAAGCATTCCCAGTTTTTAGAAAAAGCCGAGGTACTTGTACCGAGTATCCATATAGGGACCCAGCCACCAGTTCCCCAACACCAATGAAAGCATTCCCAGTTTTTAGAAAAAGCTAAGGTATTACCAAGCCTGCTGAAGCAGCTAGAGCGGTCCACCCCCGGGGCATAACACGGACATGGTTGCTCCCCGTTTCCCGACAACACCACCATCCATGTCGCGCTTGTAACGTGTTGAGCAACAGTATGGCCAGCGATCATGGTGCGAAGTACGAAATTGATTAATTTATATGTAACTAACTAATATGCCGAAAAATGGCGCATACACTAAGGAAAAGGAGGTTATATAAAGCCAATATAAATATCCCATATTTAGGTATAAATATATACCTCTAAATATCTAACTCATATATCTTATTTATAGTAATATAGGCCTAATATACCCCCTTAGACTTTAAAATAAAGCTATTATAAAGTCTATACTATAATAATTATACCTATATCTATTATTCCTACTATAAACCTATTCTAAGGCTAATTACTATACTTATAATATATATATTCTATTATTATTTAAGTCTATTATAAAAATCCCCCCTTAAATTAAATTTAAAGTATTTAATTAAGTAGTATAGCCTATTACTTAATTAGGTATACTTAACTAAAAGAGCTAATAACTTAACCTAAAGTCTTAAGTTTAATTTAGAATTATAAATTTCTACTAGCTACTATTTCTTAATACTATTAAAATATAGATTCTAGTTACTTTAATTATAAAATTAAGAATTATATATTTATAAGTTATTAGTATTATAGACTATACCTAAATAATATTAGCCTAGGCTTTACCTATACTTACTCACTTAGTCCCTACCCAGTACTCCCCTAGTAGGCCCCCACTAGGCCCCTTATATATAGACTTTTTATCCATTATAGGAAACTTCCCTTTTCCCTCCTTAATTCTAAATAAATAGTATTTTACATACCCTTTAGGCTAAATAAGCCTAGGCCTAGCCCTTTATATATTTAGAACTTAGTCCTTATTTACTATATAAATAATAATAGAGTTAAGTATAGCTCCCTACTAGTAAATTACTTAATTAATAAGCTAGGCTCCTAGAATAAATAAGAACTATTAAATAATATAATAAATAATATAATAAAGAGAACTAATACCCCCCATAAAATCCCTATAAGAGGCCCTCTTATAAATAAACTACTCTAGTAGTAATTAAAACACTTTATTAATTCTCTCTACTAGAGAATTATAGAGCTAATAAATAAGCTAGTAAAAAGGGATACTACTACCTTAATAAACTACCTAGTACCTCCCCAAGTACTCACATCTACTACTCTCCCCATAATAGAGAACACCCTAGCCCTAATACTAGCCATAACTCCTACTACATAAGTAGCTAAATACCCTACTCCCCCCCTAGTAGTTACTTACTACTAAAAGCCCTTATTCCTCCCACTAAAATTCTTAAGTAAATAAAAGGAGTACTAAACTTAAACTTAATAAATAAAAACTAAGCTTAAAATTAATAAATACTTCTAT
This sequence comes from Colletotrichum agaves, assembly GCA_036785465.1. Classification (NCBI taxonomy): domain Eukaryota; kingdom Fungi; phylum Ascomycota; class Sordariomycetes; order Glomerellales; family Glomerellaceae; genus Colletotrichum; species Colletotrichum agaves. Next base: position 3,757 of record JAXISO010000379.1, on the reverse strand, counting down.
AATAATAACTTTAAATATTAGTATTTAATTAATACTTATTTAAATACTAATCCCTAGTAAGTAATTAAAACTTTCTATATAATAGGGGGTTTAAGTAGTACTTATAATTTAAAAGTATTTATAATATACTTAAATTAAATATACCTAGATCTAAATAGTTAGCCCTAAGTAATAGTTTAATTATAGGGACTTTAGTAAAAGAATAATAAGAGACTTACTACCTTTCTTCCTTACTTTAAAAAGACCTTAATAAAGACTAATAAATATAATTAACTAAATATAATTTAAATTTTCCTCTTAAAGACTACCTTAGTACTTTATTTAAAGGAGCTTCTAATTATTATAGAGCTCCCTATAAAGTATAGTAAATAACTTATAAAAGTCCAGAATATTATATAGAAATTTAAATATATAAAGGGACTAGTTAATTATTACCTAGTACCCTACTATAAAACTACTAACTATAATACTAATAGGGATATTATAATAATTAACTTTATAATTAAGTAGTATAATTACTAGGGCTCTATAGAGTCCCTCTTTTCTACTAATAATAACTTAAAGTATTAAAAAGACCCCTATAAGTACTATAATTATAATAAAGTAAGTTATATTTAGTAGAATTATTTAAATTAAAAAAAGAATACCTCTATAAGAGTCTTAAAAGTTAAATTACTTATAAATAATATAAATAAGGACCTAGGGAGTAATAATAACCCCTTAAGTAATAAGGAGTTAAGAAAAGAGTAACTCTAATATAAAGTTAAGTACTAGGGCTAACCTAGGCAGAAGTCTAAGAATAGAGAGAGTAATAAAAGTAAAAATAAAAGAGTAACTAGTAATTAACTACTATTTAAATAAGAATTAATAGAGGTTATACTATTTATATATTAATTAATATTAATTATAATATATATATTATTATTAATACCTCCTTTATAAAGAGACTCTACTTACTACTTATTAATAAAAGAAAGAGGAAAATAAGGGAGTATACTACTAGGCTATTACCTAGTAATACCTAGGGGATTACTATTCTAACTTTAGAAATTAGTAAGTATATATAAAAGATTTATACTTATATAATTAAAGGCCTCTATCCCCTCCTATACTTTAATAGGCCTTAAATAGAGAATAACTAAGTAATTTATAATACTAAGGCCTAATAAATAATTTATAAGAAAGTAGGTATAATAGCCTACTTAGAATACTAAGAGGAACTTATAAGTCTTTAAGAGATTTAATTAGCCTACTTATTAAGAGTAAATTTCTTTACCTTCTTATACTAATATATAACTAAGGCTAATAAGAAAGTACTTATTACTTACTAAGTAATATTTATAAGTCTAAAGAATATTAAAAAGACTTTAATACTAAAAAAGCTTATTAACTCTAGGAATTATATACTAATATATATTCTTAAGGAGTTCCCTAATTTATTTTAATTTAATATAGTCTACTAATTACTCCCTATTTACCCTAGTATAGACTATAAGATCCCCTTAGTCCTAAATAAAAAGGGCTATATACTAGAGCTCCCCTAGGGGCTATTATATAATATATTAAGAGAGGAGTTTCTTATATTAAAAAAGACTTTAGAGGACTTACTAAATAAGAGCTTTATTAAAGTTAGTAGCTCTACTATAGGGGCCCTAGTACTCTTTATTAAGAAGCTAGAAGGAGGGATTTATTTTTATGTGGATTATTAGGCCCTAAATATTATTACTAAGAAAGACTAATATTTACTACTCTTAATCTTAGAGACCCTTTAAAGAGTAATTATTATAAAATAATATACTAAACTTAATATAATTATAACCTTTTATAAAATTAGAATTAATAAAGTTAACTAGGAAAAAATAATCTTTTAAATAAGGTATAAGTTATTTAAATAGGTAATTTACCCCTTTAGCCTTATTAGGGTACTTATTACCTTCTAATAATATATTAATATTTACCTTTATTAATTCCTAAATAACTTTATTATAATTTATATAAATAATATTCTAATTTACTTTAGTAGGTCCTAGAGTAATTATAAGAATAATGTCTACTAAGTACTTAGTTATCTCTTAATTACTAGGTTATAACTAGACCCTAAGAAGTATAAATTCTCTATTACTAAAGTTAAATATATAGACTTTATAATAACTATAGGAAAGAGTATCTCTTATAATCCTAAGAAGTTAGTTATAATTACTAGTTAATTCCCCCTAGTAACTCTTAAGGGGGTCCAAAGTTTCCTTAAATTTATTAATTACTATAAAGTCTTTATACCTTAGTATAATATAATTATAGAGCTATTAATAAAGTTAATAAAGAAGAATACTCCCTTTAAATAGGTATTAGAGTAGTAATAAGTATTCTAGGAATTAAAGTAGCTCTTTATAATAAAATTAGTACTCTACTAGTTTAACTTAAATACCTTAATAATAATAAAAATAGACTACTCTAGCTTTATACTAGGAGGTATATTAACCTAGGAAAATAAGTAAAGTACTAGGTACTTAGTAGCCTTCTATTTATAATACCTCTCCCCTATTAAATATAATTACCCTATTTATAATAAGGAATTTTTAGTAGTATTATTCTACTTAAGAGTATAGAGAGTAGAACTAGGGAGTACTAGGAGATTTAAAGTACTTATAAATTATAAGAGTCTTAAGTACTTTATAAAAAAGTAGTACTTTATAAAAAGGTAGAGCTAGTAAACTAAGGAGTTAACTAAGTATAACTTCTACTTTAAGTACTAACTTAATATCTAAGTAATAGTCCCTAATACCCTCTTATACTAGGAGTAGAATACCCCTAAGAGCTAGAATAATAACTAATAATAAGGGTAAGTAATTTAAATTATCCCTAATAGTACTTAACTTAGTAGGCTCTAAGTAGGCTATATAGGAGTTAATAGTACCTAAATTTTTAATAGTAGGCCTAATTTCTAAGAACTCTAGAATTATATTATAAGAAAAAATACTTAGTACTAGTAGGTCTATATAGCTATTTACTAGGGGGACTATAGTCTCTTATTAAACCTTTACCTTAAAATATAAATTATAGAGTATAAGATAAATACTCTAAGTAGGCTAGTATTTTAGGGGAAATTATAGGTTCCTAGTAATAATAATATAAACTACCCCCTAAATAAGTTTAGGATAAAGTTAGTATAGGAATTCTATAATTTTAGTATTATAAGTTACTTAGGGAGGAATAGTACCCTAGAAATTATAAGTAGGAGGTTCTATTAATTAGAGTAGTCCTAGATAGTATAGTAATTTATAAGAAATTATAATATATATAGAGGGGTTTATATTTAGAGGTAAGTTAAGAGGGGTTTCCTAAAGTCCCTTTTAGTACCTAATTAATTATATTCTAATTTCTCTATAAATTTTATTATTAATTTTCCTTTAATAAAGGGGAGAAAGAGCTATTACTTATAAGTTATTATAAACTACCTAAATAAGTCCCTAATTCTAAAGGAAATAAATATAATAAAAACTAAGGCTTATATTTAGTAGTTCCTTACTTATTATTATTATTTCTATAGGATACTATAATTTATTATTAATAATAGGGGGTTAAACTAGGTAAGTTATTTCTAAAAGGAGTTCTATAAGTTAATAAATATAACTTATTTACTAAGTACTAAGTACTATTTATAAATAAATAATAATATAGAGTAATATAATTAAGAAATTTAGGTTATATTAAGGGCCTTTATTTATTAGTCCTAGGATAATTAGGGGGACCTACTATT
>JAXISO010000378.1:0-32206 GCA_036785465.1 Colletotrichum agaves | reverse complement strand
CGCTGGTTGACGCGAGGTTTGTTGTTACAGACGTCCAAAACTGCCGCAACAAGGTGGCTGGACTCTAGAGCGTCCGCCAAAGCCTCCTCGTCAATCAAGTTGCCGCGTTCAACACTAATCATACAGGACTCTAGTTTTATCTTCGCCAACCGTGCCGAATCAATGAGGGCCTTGCCGCCGACCGCACCACCGGGGGCCGAAACCATCACGCAATCGACGGCCAGCAGCGCATCCAGGTCTGGGTAACGCTCTGCCTCCACGGCTGCTTCGTGTTTTTCCGGCTTGGTAATTGGGTCCAAATAGGTAATTTTCATGTCGAAAGCTTCATGTGAGGGTGTCATCCCCATCCCTGTCGCAATTATCACGTAACTTACCCTCCCCGATTATCCGGCCACGGTAACTCGGCTCACAGAAGAAAAGCAAAAACTTGGTATTCTTCGAATAACCGAAGAGGAAGTGGAGGAAGACGATCGTGGCGAAGCAACAGCATGGCAGGGTCTCAAGATGAGCTTAACCGATCCAGCTTTGCACATGATCTGGCCCATGCAACTCGGTCTCAATACCGCTGCATCCTTCACTAACTTCTTTCCCACCGTCATTGTCACCCTGGTTTACAACCAGCGCGACACCCTGCTTTTATCATCTCTGCCCTCGTCTTCGCCGCCATACTAGGTATCCCGAATAAATGGCACAGTGACAAACACCGCGAGAGGTGGCTACATTTGTCTGGCCTCAGGTGATCTGCTCTGTGGGCTTTGTCAGATCCAGAGACTGGAACGAAAATAATGGGCGAAGTCTGCCATAGGCGAAAGTGGGTGAAAATCTCTCTTGGTTTGTGTCTGATGCTAAATGTAAGTGTACAGTCCTACATGGGCCGTACCCCGCACTTATGAGGCGCAGGGCCTTATCTCCGTCTCATTATTGTCCCTTGCCTACAGCCTCCCAACGGTTAATAATCGCCTGACACAACCCGACCACACAGTCTACCCTAGCAGTCAGGGCTCACTTGGCGATTCCTGTATCAACTCTTCACAGTCTGCACTAGCATCCCTCTGCCCATATCGCCAAATCTTACCACGAGCTACCAAGGCATGATCGACCCGGAGTTCAGGTACTTTGCTCCAAGCGGTGCCCTCACGCCGGGAGGGCCTAGCACTTGGCACATCCTTGATTGGGACCAAAGGCGAGTGATCGCCGTTACTATGGATGAAGAGCAGGACAACGAAGACCTGGCCATCGAACACCTGAAGAAACATATCGATACTCTCCCGCCCGATGCGTACGCGATCCACGTCTCTCACGACGGAAATCTGACTTCCGTCTCCACCAACCTCGAAGATGACGAAACCACCTGCGTATATTATCCGCCTCTGGAGCAACTTCAACGGCCAGAGGGTATCGAAACCATCACCCGCTCCGACCTGAAGGAAATCGAACGACTTTCTCCCAACGTCGATCTCGTGTCATATCAGGCACACCCTGGCGTCGATGGCGTGAGGAAGGTCATCTTCAAATATTATTTTCTCGTACAGTTCCTGCACAGGCTGTGGCATGAAATGAATCTGTGGATGCGTCTTCCTCCGCATCCGAATATCGTCAAGTTCGATCGACTTGTGGTGGATGAACTGAGCGGTCACGTCGTTGGGTTCACAAATATCTACATTCCCGGCGGCACGATTCAGGAAAACAGTTCACGCGTGTTCAAACTCAAGTGGCTTGGGCAGCTCACCCGCGTCGTGGATGACCTCAACCTCAAGCACGGCGTCATGCATCAGGACATTGCCCCACGGAATCTGCTGGTTGATCCGTTGACAGACAACCTCCTGCTGTTTGACTTCAACTACTCGGGTCGCATTGGAGGCGTTGGGCATGTCAAGGAGCGAGACGACGTCAAGGGTGTCATATTCACCTTGTACGAGATCATCACGCACGATGAGCATTTCAGGGCGGTGTCCCATGACCGACAGAATCCCGCTGATGTTCAGTCGTTGGCCACATGGCCCAAACACCCAGATGTGCACCTCGATCACCCCGTCTCGGAATACCGGTCGGTTCTGGATCGTTGGGTAAAAGGGAGGCAAGAAGGAAAATGCATTTCTGTTTATACGGAAGCGCAGGAGCCTATCGACTGGACGCTGCTCGACGGCCCCCCCAAAAAGGACCTCGTTTTCTCGGATGGGCAAGGCAATTCAACTAGAGTAGTGGGAGCCAGCTGGTATGACATACGCCGAGACGAGCGTAGGAAGGGCAACGTCATCCTGGACTGGCAGCGCCCACCACAAAGCAAAGTTGTGTAAGATATATATATTCACAGGAACAAGTGTGGTAACATAACTGAAGCGAAGAAGATACTTTCCAGGTTAAACCTGCCGTTGATAACAACGTTCTTTACTTGATTGAGTAGAGGTGGATTATGTGAAGAAGTTCTCCTCGAACAGTGATATGTACTCAAGTGAGGACGCCCTAAGGTCTAAAACCAACTTTAGCAATCAGGTTTAAATCTGTATAATAATTTACTTTGGCGTTGTAGGAAAGAACGACCTGCGATGAATCTGGCTGAAACTAGCCACGCTTCGCATAAAGTCATTGAATTATCATTCGCTGGTGGACGCTTCGAGAGAATCTTTCGGACGGGCACAAGTGTGTAGTACCTCGTAATGCTGTGTAAAAAGTACCTCAATCTACTCACTCTGCTCACCTCGGATCGTTTGAACTTAGGGTGGCGGCCAACCTGGCCGCACCTCAATGATAGAATGGCAGTTTCATCGCATGTATAATACACCCTGTAAGCTATATGTTAGTTTATCAATCTAGCGGTTCATAAGGTGTCTTTATATTATCATCCGGTTTTGTTCTGCTTGATATGGAGGCCATGAGGGATTACATTCCCGAAACAGGTCCGCGCCCCGGGAACGTCGAGTGTCCCAAAATCGACTGCCATTTATGATAGAATTTCTTCAGCGAGCAAACGAAGCTAACCAAACTAATTGCTGTTTTTGCGGTCCAAGTAGTGATATAATTGACGTCAGTACTCCTGGGATGTGACAAAGAATCCGTTCCTGGATAGCGATCGTCTCGGACCGTTGTCGGATGCTAGGCTGATAATCCTTTGGCATTTCGATATTGTCTGCGGCTGTTCCTCCAATGACTTGCTGCGTTTGCGATGGCGAATCCGGGATAGGAAGCACGACATCGTCGGAAACTCACCGACAACACTGGCCACTTGCGTGGGACGGGAGCGAAAGTATCTTCAGAGCGAAAAGCCCCCCCCCGCAAGAAGCCCCGACACCTCGCAATCGTATGCACTAGGCGCCATCCGTCTTCAATAGAGCTCTCCGACAACCTCTATTACGCGCTGTGCAGTCAGCACTGAACTTGGGTGATTCGACATCTTGGCTCCAGTATGACGTGCTTTGCACCCCAGCTGCGCGGACGCGGCCATTACATGTAGTTAAGAATTGCCTGCGAGACTTCTACACTAGTAGAATGCTGTTCGAACTTGGAAAAATTGAACATCAATAAATCTTTCGGGGCTTTCGAATCCAAACACGTTTGCGACCTGCAATTCAGCTTCTTCAACTTACTCTGCCGGCTGGAGCTCAAAGCGGTCACAGCGTCACAATGGAGCCCAACGACAATGTCATAAAGAGTAAGTTGGGCCGTGTAGAGATACAATCATCAGCGATACCAACGTCTCAACCGGAACCAGGTGCGCAAGCTACCAGCTCTGTCAGCGATGGTGCCGATGAGTCTGTCACAGATGGGAAGCTGGGAGTTGTGGAGGTCAACGTCTTGCAGGAACGGACGATTGGTCTCTTTGGGGCCGTTTCTCTGATTGTAAACAAGATCATTGGTGCTGGGTAAGCCTGACGAATTCGCCGAAACAGTCGAAGGGGACTGACGGGATTAGGATCTTCTCTACCCCGAGCACCATTTTCAAGTTGTCGGGCAGCGTCGGAATGGCTCTGATGTGCTGGGTGATTGGTGCAATCATCTCGACATGTGGAATATTTGTCATGCTGGAGTTTGGTACCGCCATCCCCAGATCTGGAGGCATCAAAAACTACCTCGAACGCGCCTTCAGCCCAAGACTAATGCAGACATGTGTTTACGTCTTCTACTGCGTTTTCCTGCGTAAGTCTCTGGCGCTTTTGACCTACTGCTCCCCCGCAGAGCCGGTCAAAGAAAGCCGAAGAAATGTTTCACGACTGATTCGCCAACAACTCAGAGGTCTCCGCCAGCAACGCGATCACGTTCTCTTCATACATCCTGGTCGCGGCAGGCGTCGACTCGACAACATGGACGCTCCGCGGCGTCGCGATCGCCGGGGCCGTCTTCTCGGTGGGAGTCCACACGATCGCCCCCCGCGTCGGGAGGGGCCTGCAAGACGTTCTCTCGGCCGTGAAGCTGTTCACGCTTGTGTTCATCGTCTGCTGCGGCTTCGCGGCCCTGGCGGGGCACCTCCGGATCGAGAACCCCGATAACTTCTCCGACGCGTTTGAAGGCACCTCCAGCAGCGGATACAACATCGGCTCTGCGATCCTCAACGTCATCTTTTCGTTCCAGGGATATGACAACGTCAATGCCGTGAGTCGATACCCGGGGACCCGGTCGATACGGTACTGCAGCTAAAGGAGGAGAAGGTCTTGTCGGAGGTGCGAAACCCTCAACGCACCCTGAGAGTGGCGCTGCCACTTTCCATGGGCGTCATTGCCGTGCTCTACCTCCTCGCGAATGTTGCATACGTAAGCACCGTTTCGTTGCCAGCGCTGCCATTCTGGTTTACTTTTTCTAACGGGCCTTGAAGTTTGCTGCCGTTCCAAAAGAGGCTTTCATTGCGGCCAAAGTGACTGTTGCGGCGACGCTGTTCGAGAATATCTTCGGGCCGTCAGCTGGAGCCAAAGCCCTTCCAGCGCTGGTCGCACTCTCTGCATTGGGTCACCTACTTGGTGTTGCCTTTACGATCCGTAAGCTACACTTCCATTTTCTTTCTTCAAAAAGAATTCTCGTATTTTACTCGGAGAACTTTTTTGCTAATACTTGGATGCTAGCCCGACTGCTTCAGGAGCTGGCCAAGGATGGTGTCCTACCCTTTTCCGACCTCTTCATGGAGAACCGGCCGTTCCGAACTCCCATTTACGCCTTGCTGCTTCACCTCGGCGTGACGATCCTGTTCGTATGTGCTCCACCGGCGGGCGACGCCTTCAGCTTCGTCGTCTCTCTCTCGAGCTACCCAACGACCGTTCTGCTGTTCGCCATCACCGTCGGCTTGGTCAAACTGCGTCTCACCGACCGCGCGAACTATCACTCGCCGCTTCCCGCGCCGTGGATCCTCATTGGTATCTATCTTGCAGCAAACATTGTAAGCCGTCATTCGTTGCCGCCTCTTGCTTTCAATTTCGCCAATGTTGACAATCTTAGTTCCTCATCGTGATGCCATTCGTGCGGCCACCGAACGGCAAGGGCAGTACCTCATTGCCGTACTGGCTCTCTTCCGTGGTTGCTCTGGGCATTCTCTCGCTTGGCATCATCTACTACGCTCTGCGATTTGTCCTTGCGCCGCGGCTCTTCGGCTACAAGCACCAAGAGATGCAGCAAGAGCTAAGCGACGGGTCGAGGATTACTAGATTTCAGAGAGTGGAGAGGTAATTGAGGCGCCAAGGCTACTTCCGCCGCGTGATAATTGCACTCGAAAATAGCATTGTGGACTGGAGGATTTCATTTCTTTCTAAACCATGGACTGACATATCATAATCCAGTCCGAACAAAAAGTATGCTGGTCTTTCCGAACATCTTGAATGAAGGGGAGACGCACGAGCCACTGATTCAGGTCTCATCAGCAAACCCGTGTGGCTTGATGTGGCTGATAAGAGACATTTGTTTGTGGGTCGCTTCAATGTTGAAAGTGAAGTGATGCACACAAGTACCTCGGCACTCTAAGCCTAGACTGCAAGACTGAGACTGATGAAGAACCGACATCTCGAAGAAGAAAACCTTGTTCGATCGCAACAGTTGAGTTGAATTGACGAAGCCTATCCATTCGATGATTGCAGCCAGAATACTCTCCCATTGCGACGTTGAAACACAGCCGCTCTGGGCCGAAGGCCGATGTCAGGTTAGCGGTGAAGTGGAGATGTGCATTTGCAAAAGCGTTGAGCTCATTGATGGAAATTGCGTTGAATGAGATGCATCGACCGGCCAGGGGAAAGCGGCTCGCCTAACTTTTGCCTTGGCAACGGGGATCGGTGAGGCTGTACGGATACCAACGCAGCAAACACACACACGATGGAGTCAAGACGAGATCCATCCAGCCTCAGGTAGTGCGGCTGCGTGGGGGCCGGTCCTCTGGTGGGAAATGAGGTCGAGAAGAAATTTCAGAGCACCAGGAAATGACATCAACGAGGGTTTTCGGCTATGTGACGAGCCTTTCGGGACGTTTTGGGTTTTGGGGTGGAGTCTGCTGTTTTTCTGCGGGTGGAATCGGCATTTGGGTGTCCACGATAACCAGTTCCCGGCTTCGTTAACGGGGAATGTTGACTACGGGTAAGAAAACACACGACGGAAGTCGAACATTTCATTGCCAAGTCAATGTCACGATACTCTCTACTCTCACCACACGAAGAGGCAAACGGCCACAAGAGCTTCAGAACAGAGGAATGGAAGAAACGGAGCCCTCCGACTGCCCGCTGAGTGCCGTCATCACACAAATCCGTCCAGCAAGCAGGGATCTTCAGACGGAGACGACACAAGTTGCAGCATTCCCGTCCCTGTAGCCGGGCTGTGCCGATTCCGACCCCGCATATCGGTCGACATCACCCCACAATCGTCACTCTGGAACGATGGCGGCGCCATGCCCAATTGGGGCCGCCGCTGAGCGTGGTGCCATGCTGGTGTCACACGAAAAAGCTGCCGCCCATCCCGCTTTGCCCCCCCCCCCTGCGGAGGTGCTCGACACTAAGGGGATGCTTGCTCCCGTTTTGGTGTGTCCATCGTTGTGATCCAATGGATTTGGGCCTGGGGCAAGTGTGGGAGTTCGGGGAAGGCCTGGTAATGATGTTGGGAGGGTCTCATCACTTACACTAGTAGTAAGCCAAGGGGGCGCGGGGCGAGTGAGGGAGGCCTGCTGCCAGACGGGTTGTTATATGAACATGGCTGGCCGCCCTGCACCTTTGCTTTTTTTAAAAAGCCCGCCCAAAGAGATTTGTCTTATCCCTTGCATATCAATCTACGAACCGAGCGAGCTACAGACGAAACGTACAAATATCGATCTGACCCCAGCATCCATCCACACCGACCCCAACCCCCCTACTCAACCACCATATCATGTTCAGACAAGCCTCGAGAGGCTTTTCCACAAACGCTCGCGTCCCCCCGAGCTACTTCCTTCAGACTCCCCGCGGACTCGCCATGAGATGGTACGAACCAACCCGTTCAACACGCGAACACGGAGAGAGAGAGAGAGCATGATTGCTGACGGAAAATGGTGCCACAGGATCCCGCCCACAGTAGCAGCCGTCGCCGTCGGCTACGGCTTGAACGCATATCGCCAGAACATGGTCCGGCGTCGCCTCGCCCTGGCGCAGGCGGAGAAGCAAGCGATCGAGGACCGGAAGCGCGCGGCGATGCTGATGGACGCCTACGGCGACCGGTCCAGCCTCGAGGAGCTCGAGAAGGCGATGCAGGTCTATGAGGCCCAGAACCAGGTCTAGATGATCACTCTACTCCTCCGACAACCACACCACCAAACATCGTGGACGAATCGACCAACGATTCATCATCGCATCGGCAACGGCGTTTACGGATATTTGCCATCTTTTAGGCATTGACGTCGGGGGAAAGTCTCCCAAATATGGAGCTTGCACAGGTTGGGCATTGTGTGCATTGGTTGTTGTTTCAAGGAATGCAGGACCGGCATGGCGTTTTATGGCGAACCACGATATCTGGCACACATGATCATTTTCTGGTGTACATACTATCACTCCGAGTACAAATTGAAACCCGTCTACACAACAAACATTCTTGTTCAACAACTCGCTTTCCTTCGCCTCTTGGACACTGTTGTGATTTTGTCTCTGGGCTATCTGAGCCCCCTGTGACTTGAGCCATTGCGAAGGTTTCTACCCCGGTCCCCCGCATGCGTCCCGTGATGGATGGTGGCGTCTAGGAAGCTCGGGAACCACCCAATCCGGGAGCTTCTCCCGCCACGCCGTTCGTCTCCCTCGCGGCAGTTGTAGCTTGGCCTGCAAGCCACTCGAGGGCTCGCGGTCCGGTCGCAAATGTCGCAAATGCAGACACGAAATACGAGTCGTTCACCGAAACACGCAATCGGTCTGCCTCATCGCTACGAGACTCTCTTGTCTCCAACTCTTTCAGAATGGAGACGACTCCCTAGTTTGCTGGTAAGATGGACCTCGTTGCCTTTACAGCTCTAGGAGCGCCCGATCTTTTGACGGTTAGGGCGGTGCTTCATCCCGGTAAGTGTTTATAAAGTTGGGTCTAGCATCGGCCGGTGACCTAACTATGTAACGTGCGCAGTCCGCCACCCCCGCCCCGCGTTGCCAAAACGTTGACTTCGACAACGGTGTGGGTTCGCCACCTCCCTCCAATCATCTCTTCGGGCGCCCGTCAAGCGATTCACTCCGCCATTTGAGTTGCGCAACCGCTATTTGGCTGGAGATGAGGCAGGCCCCGGGGCTGATGCGGCGGCTTTGCTCGTGGAGCGATTCGATGCGTTGGTTGAAGTGGCTCGAGAAGCCGCCAACATTCGGGACTATGTTGTTCTCGCTTTTGAGTCGACGATCCTGAGCCTGGCGACTGATACTGGCCCGCCCTACTGTTGAATCTCGTGAGGGCCGTCGACCCTTTTCTCAACGACCGAAACGTCGCAGACGACCAGGCGGAGAGTTCCAGTGCGGATAGCATCTTACCCCTTCCGTTCCGGCAGTCTGATACAGCCCCGATTGACGAGGCCGAAAGGGACTTCTTGGTCTTGCTACACTACTGCGAAATTGTCAATCTGAAGGAGTCTGCCGACGAGACAGTGGCTCAGCCATTCAAAGTGGCGGAGAAGTACGGCATCATTAAAGACTTGGATCTTCGCAAGGAACTGGTCCCAGAAATCGAGGTAAGGGGCGCGCATCCTACTTTCTTGGACCTAAATCCGGGTTCTCACGTTCGAAGAATATATATCCATTGGACAATGATGTACTTGGCATCCAACATCTCGGCATTTCACGCCGCCTACTGTACTTTCTCAGAGTTCCACAGCCGAACTAGACTTGGAGAAAGGCGTCCAAATGAGTCGCATGTTGACCATCTGCGAGATGCTTCTCAAAGATTGCAGAAGTGATCAAGTGTGCTTCCTGCTCATGTTTTTCAGGAGATGCGCCGCTTATCACGAGAAGACATGGTGGCGAGCAAGAACAAAGGCGGTTTTGAAAGGACTCAAGGAGACCCGGGTTGGCAGGTCGCAGTGGCACGTCGACTTCGCAGACCGAAATCTTGCATGTCTGAAAAGGTTTGACGAAGATGGGGTAATGATTGAGCTGGGAAATTTCGAGATGGGAAAGGTGAAGGGTGACCGAGGTTCTCCTTCTTACGCAATTACGTCAGGATGTTCTAACAAGGAAGCAACTTTGATTGAAGACGTGGTTACACAGAGTACTTGGCCTTTCAAAACAGGTGCGCGGATTAACTATCATGGTCGTATCGAGCAAATTCTCCGCGATGCCGGTCGCATAGGTGCTGGCCTGGTCCGGAATCCGGATACCACCTAAGACATGGGTCAGTCCTACGAAGGCGGGACCGGCAAAGCTGAAGAAGACCCGACACTGGACTACATTCCTACGGGACGTGATCCTCGGGGCAGCATCTATTTTTTAAGTTTCTTCTGTTCCCCGTCGTACGCTTTCTCCCTTTCAATTCTGGACTCCCCTACGCTTGATGGTCTGGATAAGCGCTTCGTGTGAGGTATCTGTTGGCTGCGCCAGGAGGTAAACCCGATGATTGGTTAGATGACCTAGGTATCCAGCCCTCTGTTATTAAACGAGCCACGCGCTGTTTTTATTTGCGCCACTAGATGGAGAAAAAAAAGCGGTTGATTTAGTCTTACTGGTTGACAGTGAAGCGTTCGTCTTACGCCAAGACTCAGACGAAGGGTTTTTGGGCGAAGGGCCCCTGATCTTTTGGGGGATTCGGACAGATTACGATCCTATCAGGCGTTGCGAAGTGGCGGTCTGCCCCTGACATTCGCCCCAAAACCTTTACGACGCGAGCATTCTGGCCAGCGACTGGGCAATGGATACCGAGACCATGGAAATGGACGGGCCGCAATTCGATGGGCCCAAAAGCAAGAACATGGAATAGACAACAAGGAATGAGACAGGAAGCGGCCGCCGCAAGCTGGTCCGTCAGACGAATCCCATAAATTCTCACCTCTGGTGCCATTGGCTTTAGAACCGCCAGGGCCCTCGAGCCGACAACTGATATATCGTGAAGCCAATCAAGCGAAACATCTTCACCTGTCTCCTGCCAGCCTCCCAATCAAGATCATCACCTCAAGTACGGTGGTTTCAGCCACGTAGTTTCTCCCACTTACAGGTGCAGCTCCATCTTTCGCATGACGATGATTGAAGTGTCGGACTTGGGCATGTACTTGGTGTGTTATCCACCCCGAGCTGAATCTGTGGCCCATCTTCCAGAGCCGGCGAATGATACTTTTAATACTTCGAAGGCATGGATGGTCGTGGGTCTGGAAAGCAGGCGACTGAGCAGCTGTTCGGCGGTTATCACGCATCCAAGGCATCCACTTGGAGGCTGCCTCTCATCATCGTCTCTAACATTCCCCCAGAGCTGCGACATCTTGTTATGTGGCACATTTGGTGATTTGATTGAGATTCATGTATAAAAAAGCCCTTGCCACCTTGTCTCACAAGATCTCTTCCCAGTCTGGTCTCAGGCAATGCAGACGACTTTGTAATATTTCTTGTCCAACTACCATTCATTCGTTCATTTCTTACAGAATCTGGAACCCCAAGAATCAGCCCGCTCGCTCCAACTGTCGCATTCATTCCTATTTCCGCTGTCGACCAGTCACCCGTCACCATGAAGATCACCCCAGTCGGTGTTATTCCACTGCTCACTCTCTGCTCCTTCGCATCAGCAGCGAAGTGCACCAGCCATTTCGAGGGCTTTTACGATCACTGGATGGTCACGGGAAGTCAGCTGCGCGACGTAGAGGCTACCTGCAGGAAACTTCTGGAATGGACTCCGTGTGACTTGCCCACTGCCAAGGACATCAGGTGCGGTGGGCGAGACGGGAATCTCGAATGGTCTTTCAGCGTCCTGCGCAGCTTGACCCCGAACTGTGGCATATGGATCGAGGCTGTCTGGGCCGGGCAGGTGCCCATGTCTTATGGTAATTTTCGTTGCCCGGTTGAAGGCCGGAAAAAGCCGCCATGCAACGGGATATGTACGCCGCTACCAAAAGGAGGCTAGCTGAAATTGTGCCTTTGCAACAGTTCTGGCGATTGAAAGACTTTCTCTCCTGGGGGAATTTCATAATAGGGGCAATAGGGTGCGTGGCATAATCAGGATCATAAGGGTGAATTGGCGATCGGAAATATCAAGTTTTATTTCTATCAATGTCTTGGTCATACCTTAATTAATGACAGAGGTAGCCAAGAAAAGCAGATTTACTTAAGCGACCCCATGTTTCGAATTTCTTCACCTGTCAAAGACGTAGACCAGAAAAACGCAGTTTCTAACGCAAAATCGAAGAGCGTTCGCGTTGACTTGTTTCGCCATGAATTCACCACTGGTCTCCTCGTCAGCATGAACGAAAGTCATAGTCAACAAATACCGACATCGGTTGGGCAGGCCCTGTCTCGATCCCGGGGTTCAATTTCTAACCGAATCATGAATCCGGATGAGTTTTCTCGAGCCGTTAAGTGGAGTCGAACCCCGGCAAGTTCGTGGAGCACATCATCGTCTTCGAAGCGACACCCTTGAACGACATCGCATTGCCATTCATGACGTCGCGCTTCATTGCAATCAACTCCCGTCATTGACCTATTCTAGTGAATGAGACCAAATGAGAAGATGAAAGAGATTGCTTCGAAATCCTTCGGGGTAGGTGTTCCGCATTGCTCGCCTGCTTATTGGACCGACGAGCAGGCTGGAACGCTGGAACAGCATCCCAGACTCATCATACGAGCTCGTGAAGATCACTTCACGCTCGAGATGTTGCAAAATATAGACCAGCAAGAAAAATTAGACCAGAGAGGGCAGATCCCAGAAAACGCTACCGTTTTTACCCAATCTCGCGTGGATTTATTTGTGGCATCTGGGACGGATGGAATCGAATCCCCGCCAAACCTGCTGCCTGTGATGGAGCCATATTCCAAGTCGAGTAGGGATGCCACATTTGCACGGACATGCTCGAAGGATTCAAAGACAACATGGCCCCCGTTGCCAGCGAAGAGAGATGCTTTCCACCTTTCTGATCACTCACCTGTCCGGAGAGAACCAGACTCTTCAACGCGCCTTTCGACAATACTCTGATATCGCCCATATGCTGCAACGTACATCGCGATGCGACGCATACATCCCAGTTTGCTGCCCTCTTTTGCAGCCGGTGTGTTCGGTCAAGTCCTTGTTCCATGGACGACAGACTACTCGACCGAAACGGACGCGAAAATCGGCCCCGATGGGCCATGGCAGGCTGTCGTGGTGAACATAAACGACGCAAAAGTGCCACTGTGGCCCAGCGGTTCCGACTTCACCGAACTTTTGACAGAGGGAGTGAACGGATCCTGGGCGCCTGGGGCATCTGCTACCAAGACGAGCCACACGAGCGGCAACTCGGACAAATGGCGGAGCAATCTGTTCGTCGGCGGTGGCTTCTTCGGCGACGTGTACTACGACAACATGACAGTGGGAGACGGCTCGGGGGACGATGCCCTCGTCAACGCCACAATCACCGCCGCCTCTGAATGGAACGAGAATCCCAACGCGAGCAGCCACGCGCCCACGATCGGGGCTCTCGGTCTCGGGACGAAGTCGGCTCGGGGTTTTGAAGATGACACGGTCGCCGGGCTCTTGGCACAGCTGAAGGCCAACGGAGACATCGACAGAGAGGCCTGGAGCTTGCACATGGGCAGCGCGGCCCTGGACCTGTCCGGCTCACTGGTGTTGGGTGGCTACGAGCAGAACCGTGCGCTCGGGGAAGTCGCAACTTTCCGCATGGAGGACGGCTTGCCGCGTGTCTTCCTCCGAGACGTGACGATGGGGACCGAGACGGGCGCGCCGTCGTCCCTGCCGGCGACTCCGGATGGGAGTTTCTGGGTGCCGCCCGCCAACACGAACGGCACCAACTACAACGAGCTGTTCAGGGGCGCACAAGGATCCGGTTCGGTATTCCCCAATCCCGTGTCTCCCTACATCTATCTGCAGCCAGGGATATGCGAAGGGCTGGCCGATAATCTTGGGCTGAAGTACAACGGGGACGTGAACCTCTACACGTGGGAGTCGACTCGCAACGGTTCCATCGAAGGCTTTCTCAATTCTCCGGCGTATCTCGGCTTCGTGTTCGCAGACAAGACCGCGACCAACTTCACCGTCAAGGTTCCGTTCAAACTGCTCAATCTGACTCTAGAGCCGCCTTTGGTGGAGAAACGCGTCAACTACTTCCCGTGTCAGTCGGTCAACTCGACGACGTCAAACGTCGGCCAGCTTGGCCGCGCCTTTCTGCAAGCCGCCTTTCTGGGCGTCGACTACGAAGGAGAAGTCATGCATATCGCGCAGGCACCTGGTCCGAGCCTCGAGCAGAGCGTGATTCGAAAGTTTGAGAGCTCGGCGATCGAAACGAACCCGGCCGAATCATTTCAGAGTACGTGGAGCAATTCGTGGACTGTGGCGAACGCCTCGGACAGACCGCCTGGCGATGAGGACGGCAAAATGAGCACCAGTGGTAAGGTAGCAGTCGTACTCGCAACCGTGCTTGGCATCATAGCAGCACTGTGGCATATTCGACGGCGCTGGAAGAAGAAACGAGGCCCGGAGGCGCCGCCAGACGTTGTTGATCGAGTCTTCCTGCAACTGAAAGCGAAGTCTGGTTGGCGTCACAGGACTGCAGGTCGTAGCGATACAAGCTTGAGTCATGCGAGAGAGGTTGCCGGAGGCTATGCTATGGAGCAGAAGGCCATCGGACAGGGCCATTACAATGAACTGGATTCGAGAGAATCGCCGGCGGAGATAGGAGACTCGGGCATGAAGACAGGTGAGCTGGATTCAACCACCAAACCAGCAGAGATGGGGGCGACGGCGGAGCTTCAGACTGAAACCACGGCCCCGGGATCGTTCGGGCGCCAAACAATGTATGAGGCACCAAGCGACAATGTCGTGTGCGAGTTACCTGCGAGTCCACAAAGGAACGTGACAAGGCATTAGCGTAGTGTTCGATAGACCGTTCAGGACGCATCTTCTTGCAACATACGTATGTGTGTTGAGCGTCCTAACCAGCATCAAATCCAATCTTGCAAATTGTGAAAGGTTGATTGTTTATTGTGTTATCATCTTCATGAAAATGCCTGTTTTCTGCTCTACCGATGTGTTATTTAGGGTCTATACGATAAAAGAGGACGTTCTCTCTAGGCAGGCTCTCTCTTCTGTCTCCAGTCTACTAGGTATTCAGAAACGCAGAGACGGCTGAAAGATGCGAGCTTCAGGCTTTACTGCTTCCGCCGCGAAGGGATACGAATCTCCCTCGCATTCGGTGCCTTCATTGGGCAAGGTTCCATTCTGGAAGTAGGCCTTGATGTATTGTTTTGTGCACGTCGAAGGTGCAGCAAGTGTGGTGTGCTGTTGCACAACCTGTTAGCAACGTCCTTTGTGAAATTGTTCGGGGTCGAAACAGCGAGGACTCTTACGCCGTAGGAGTTCTGAATCAGGACCGTAGATCCCGGAAAGCCTGCAGAGTTGTTTCTTGCACTAATGAGTGGTGTGATGTTGTCATATCTGTTGGCGATGAAGAGAATGGGATGTCTTGTCTTGCCTTCAAACGGCCCTTTAGTGATCACGTTAGTAACATACATCCCATGGATTATTTTGGTAGGTCGCTTACCATCAAACCTCCAGCGTGGACGTATGTCTCTTTGGTTGCACGTTATCGGGAACGGGACGTTGATTGACCCCGTTGCAGGGCTCAGCCCAATCAACTCTTCCGATTGTCTCTGCACCTCTTCCAAAGTCAGATTGTGAACCGGGGGATGATCGGCACACATGATGGCGGGGAAGGCATCATCTGTGCCCTCCAGGATCTCAGGAAAAGGTTCATATGGCGAGACCGGCCGCGGCGCACAGAGAGGGGCAGGCGCTGGCTTGCTCGTGTAGTAGTGCTCGTAGTAGGGTCGTCCGTCCCGCTTCTCCAGGGCTGCGAGAATCTTGGCAAAGTTCTCGAATAAGTACTGGGGCTGGTAGAGAGTGGAAGAAAGAAGAAGTTTGAGCTTGGAGTATGTCACCAGAGTTGGGACCCCAGGGCCAATGTCTTCATTCGCCGGGATGACGACAGGAAGTGCCTTCAGATCGGCAAGCAGCTTGTCGAAACGGTCTTCGATCGCTTTCGGGGTGGTGGCGTAAAAGGCGCACTTTTCAGGGCCCGCCTGGTAACAGAAGTCGTAGAAAGCGTACAAGACCTTGTCCGTGTCGCGCAAGAAGTTGATGTGCTGCGAGTTGAACCACTCCCTGAGATCAACGTTGCCGTCGTTGACCATCCGTTCCACCATGTGAGGGTACATGGATGCGAAGACGCCGCCGAGGATGGTGCCGTAGCTGAAGCCCCAGTACTTGAGCTTGTCAGAGCCGACGAGGTTGACGATTTCGAGCATGTCCCTCGCCGAGGAAACAGTGCCAATGTGCTCGAGAATACCCGAGCCTCTCATGGCGTTCTGGCAAGCTTGGGAGTACGCAGCCCCCCTGACAAAACTCTCCGCAAGGGCACCTTCGTGAGCGTCAGCGAGACCAGGATCCTGTAGGCCCCAAAGCTCGCGTTGTTGAGGTGAGCTCCAACACTCAATCCTGGGCACAGATGCACCAACTGCAAAGAGTGAGCTTGCAATCTTCAACTTCTCACGTGTCCGTCTCTGCACTTACTGCCTCTCGGGTCAAAACTGATGAGGTCCTGGGGCCAACATGTCAGAGAAGAACTCAACAGGCCAGGCAACGCTTGCGTCCAACTTACATGGTTTTCACCCACAATCTCTTGAAGATACTTTCCATGATGCTTTAATGACCACACTCCAGAACCACCGGGGCCCTAAACTATTAGCTAGCACGACTTGACTGAGCAGGCCTATTGGCAAGGTTTCTTACACCAGGATTGAAGAACACTGGTCCCTTGTAGTCATAACTATCCGTGGCACGTATTCTGGTGACGGCAATGATAACACGCTGGTCATCAGTTGGCTCAAGCCAGTCCATGGGAAGCTGATGAAATTTGTCAGTCGAATCGCGCTCGCTCCATATTGTGTCATGCATGGTCACTGACATCGAGTCTAGCACAATCGTATTCACCATGCTCGAAGCAGGGATGCCATTCAAGGCTTCTGCTCGGCTTGATCTGCGTGACCCGTGAACGTCAGTGACGACTTAGACCGCTCTTTCGTCTTGCTTGGACGCATATACTCACACTTGACCAACTCCAGTTGCCCGAGATCCCCTGTTGATGGACATGTTGGCGTCCAAAAGCGGCCACCGGAGTGGATATGAAGCCAGCCTTGAAGAGTGCCAATATCGCAAGCACCGAAACAGCAGCAGTCGTGATGGCCGTCTTGGCTTTGGTGTTCGGCCGGCTCCGCCGTACCGGAGCCGAGAACAGGAACTCGGCTGGCAACTTGTTGTCCATGTTCGTTTCGATGGAATAGGGTCAATCTTCAGCCAACCCAGTCCACACCTGCAGCCGGAGAATGTTACAGAGGAAACGAAGTGAACAGAGAACGGAATGCCGACCCAGAGAGAGAAGGCCTCTGGCTGACGTGTGGGGTCGCCTTTTTCCGGATCGCCGAGCAGATGATGTACCAGTTGTCTCGCTTCTTCGGGCCTAGCGCATCCTTCGGCCGTCTTGGCTGTAACCCGACTCGTACATGCCTGTTCGGCAGATAAGGAAGACGTTGCAATTCCCTGCTCAAGCTAGTCCTGCCTTATCATTTTCATCTGATTATCTCGTCTTGTGCTATTATTACTGGGAGAGTTAAGACAGTTTCCAGAGCGCGGGAGAAAGTGCGACCCTGTGTCAGGTCTTGGCCATCTCATTTAGCCCGCGTTTACACTCACTCAGTCGTGTTTCAAGACTTATCTCCTCAAGTCAAGAGCTGGCAGGAAGGAATTATTTCATCGGATGGTTCTAGCCACTACAAGACCGTCGTCTGGTCCGCCCAGGTGGCAGGATCGGCCTGCTGCATGATTAGAACAGCTGGAGCCCGGACGAGTACAGGAATGCGGCGTGTCACCACTAAAGACTGTCCAGTCCAAGAACTATTTTCCTCCAGGTTCCGTACTGTTAAATTTTAGCTTATCGCAAGCCATCTGGATAGAAATGCTGTCGCTTTTTGATTCTGATGATGGATGTTTTTTGACGTTCTTCTTAAGGGGGGGTGGAAACCACTGAAGCGAGGCATGGAAAATGATCCCATCAAGCATGCTGCATCAGACGAGTTGCAACGCCCTTGTCCATCGGAACCCTAACGAATTCTTATCACAAGGCCAGGAAAGACGACAACATCCTCAATGTGAGATTGGTTGGTTTCCCCCGTGTAACCCCGCGCAGACACCCGACGGCGGGATATCTTCCCGATCTGCGCCAAACTCTATCAGGATGTTTGTCGGTGTTTGGTGAGACGATCCCTGCAAGCTGTGGTATCTGCGCAACCATATTCCGCAGACAAACTCCATGGTTGGCGGACAGCAACCGTCTCAACAGATGACTTTGTCGACTTGCATCGGACCGCTGGCGCGCGGTCGTGACTCCAAAAGGTGCGAGGCCGCCGCATCAGCCGGTTCGGTGTTTGGACACTTCATCCGCGGTCCGACTTCATCTCACCCTCCGTTAGCAGTTGGGGGTGTAACGGCGCGCGATGCGATTCCTCACGTCTTTGAAGGGCCAACTCCTGTCTGAAGCTCGGGCGCCGGAGCAGGCAGAGAGTAATGGCATTACTGCTGCGACAACTCATGGAGATATTGAGGCCAGTGACAACGATGACCGAACAATAGACGCCCAGAATGTCGACGATAAGTTCAGGGGCTCTGAGCCCGTGGAATCTGGGTTGGCACCATTGAAGCAGCGCAAGCAATTTGGGGCAAGAAGGGAAGATGGCTGGTGATCACTGGACTGGCACTTGTCGTGATCGCCTCGTCATTCTTACTTGACCTCAGGATAACTTGATGTGGTCGGCTGATTGTCCATCCAGCGAGCTTGACAATGCTACTGTGACCATTTACCACAACTATGCGGCATCATCCTTCTTAGCCTTATCGAAATTAGTAACGCTCAACACTGCCAGTAGTATCGTCTTCGCAGTTATTAAGCCCCTAATTGCGAAGCTGTCCAATATACTTGGTCGAGGTCGAACATACATTATGATTATATCTTTCTATGTTTTGGGTTGTATCCTAATAGCATATTCAAGGGACCGCGAGATACCACAGAGAAATGCCCTCCTTATCTGCTTCTCAATCGTAGGGGGCTACATCAGCGCTTATATCACTAGGGGCATCTACACCAACACCTTCAAACCAGCCTATTACCAGTATCTCAGAGATTGTATCCCAGCGCAGCTCGTGGAGTCTCCATCTGATTCGATCCTTGATACTGCGCCTGCGTGGGGAACGCCGGAGAGAACAGCTATAACTCATGCGGTAAGTTGCAAGAAAGGGGTTCCAAAGGATTCCCCGACTTTTCAAAAGTTCTCTGACGTGATGAGATAAATGGTTTACACAGCTCTCGGAGCGTCAGCGCTGGCTCTCGTGCTGTCCTGGTTCCTATCCGAATTCGAGCTACCGTAAGTGCCACGATGTGGGAGTTTCGGCGCCACCACTAACCACTTCCCAGTGACCGCAATAATCTGGCTAGGGGCTAAAATTGGTAATCTTGATGTCCCGAAGTAACTTTTCAAGAGTAATCATGACTGAGATCCTGGAGATATTGGCTCCAGATTCGCCAACGGTTTTGCCGTCTTGACCGGAATAGCTGAGACGTCAAGAAGTCATATACATAGACCAAACTTTCTAGATACGATGGCTGATCTGGGTCGCCCTGGTGACATCAGGATGGTAGTAAGCACTATACCTTGCCTTCACCGGGTCGACACTTCGCTTCGCTCTCGTGGGCATCAACCATAGCCCCTGAAGTTCGGAACCTTACTTTTGGATGTTGCCATCGGAAGCAAATAATCTTTCCAACCTTGAAAACTACCTTCTGTTGTGGCATCGCATGGGTATTGGTAATTGACACATTTAGGATGTGGCGTCTTTGGGGCGTAGTAAGTTGGCTACGCTCGGCACAACTGTCCCCTTCGATCTCCCAGATCATTTTGGAGGTGGCTTGTCTCCAGGACAGCGGGACAAGCCGCCTCGTCTGCACTCGAGGCAGTGCAAGTACGTAAATAACCATTTTTCTTTGAGCCGCACTTGAACCCAAATGATTGGAGCAACTGTGGTTTGCCGTATTCGAAGACTGATCCGATGTTTGCATTTCAAGCACCTGTATATATTTTGCTGAAATTTGCCACCTTCAGTCAACTTTTCAAGACAGCGACGATACGTCGTTTGGAAGTTCTTCTACTTTACTCTGTTATCTTGGAGCGATCATTTGACACAAAACAGCACACTGGACGTCACGGTCAACTTCGTAATAGCTTTTGAAATTTCAGAAAGACCCCCTGAAACCCGGCCGGGCGGGGAGCCCCGCAACAGGGCCGCACCGGCACGGAGCTTATCCCGGCTAGCGGCCCGCTTACCAGAATCAGGGCAAATCAAGCTTTGAAGTTGACGCTATCCCGCATTACTCCTCCCGCACAGATGCATTCTATTTCCACTATTGTCAGCCCTCGCACTGGAAATTCAGGCGAGGTGGCTTACGGTTGGGGCTGACTTGGTGCGAAGTTCTTGACCTGAAGTGAAGGAGCATCTTTCGAGCGATACACCCCTGATTTTTGCTGCGTTCGACGCCTGGTGTTTGCTGCGAGTTGTACGGGTATTAGTACGGTTTTGTATCTTGGAAGAGTCGAATTGCGCTCACAACCAAGATACAGGCGTATCCAATTACGAATGGCTTTTTGGAATTCGAGTGCCGACTGGGTCGAAATGACGCTCCCCAGATCTGCGCTGTCAAAAGATTCAACCATTTTCAACATATTTGGAGCGACTTGAGGTTCTAACTAAGTCTAGAACAGACGCTAACTACACGTGGAAAGAAAAGAAGCGCCGTCTAGAGCACCGAGGCAAACTGAACGGTGTGGCTTGGTTCGCCATGTTTATACTTGGCAACATATACCCTTAACCAAACCATCGGATCTGCTCGCTAGTCCAAATAGAGTTTTGGACCTAAACGCGGACGTAATTTGCACCAAGGATCCCGGGAAAATACTTTGTTTTGCGATGTGAGTGTGTTTTCAAACGTCCTCCTTGCCGCACGGAGACTTACGCATCGTGGCTGTTGTTGGATCGGTCTAGAACTTACCCAAACATTGGATACCGCTTGGCCACAGCAAGAGGCAAGAAAACACGAAACTCTCACGGTGAGGAAGAGAATGCTATATAAAGGACTTAGATTCTCTTTGGTATCCTGTCTTCTCTCTCCTCGCCAAAATTACCCTTCAGAGCACACTTGACCACCTCAGTCCCTCGCTACCAACCCATATTCGCTTATCGCACACTCTTTCAGACGAGAACTTTCTCAAAACCAACTACTATCAAAATGCATGTCCCCACCATCGCTCAGGTTGCCACTGTTGGCATGGCTTTCTTCGCCTCTACTGCTCTGGCCGCTCCCGCTGCTCGGCCTGCCGGGCTCGTCCAGGTTCGCGCTGAGGGAAGCGAGGGAATCTCTCCTTGCCAATCCGGGTTATCTCGGTATGGGATGCTAATCATGCTTCTACCAGGCCTTGGCTGGCGCTGATCTCGTTGCTCGCACCTTTAGCAAGCAGTGCAAGCGCACCTTCTGGAACCCGAAGGGTAAATGCAACAAGGCACCCAAGCAGTGCAAGCGTACCTTCTGGAAGCTGAAGGGCAACTGCAACACCAAGAACGGCAGCTACGGCAACAAGGGTGCCGACAAGGGCAACAACAAGGGCGATGATAACAACAAGGGCGATTACAAGGGTGACCAGTATGGCAACAAGGGTGGTGATGATGATGACAACAAGGATGACGACACCTGGGAAAACAAGAACAATGGTGGTGATGATGGCCAGTATGAAAACAAGGGCGCTGACAATGGCGGTGTCTCGGGAGAAAACAAGAACGGCGGCAGCAATGATGACAACTACGAAAACCAGGGTGATAACCAGGGCAGCAAAGGTGCTTGGCGCCGTCAGGAGACTGAAGAGCAGGTCGCTGCCGAAGACGCCCCCGAGGATGCCCCGGAGGAAGTCACCGAGGACGCCCCCGAGATCGACATCAACGGCGACGACGTTGACAGCGAGGACTCCGAGTAGGCTCCTCACAAAGCACCCCCTTAGCGTTTTTCATCTGAAAGCCGACACGTTTATCATTACTACCTTTCTCGACACTCCTTAGAAAGTTAGAAGCATTAGAAACTTTGAAGATTTCAAAGTGGATGACGCGCTAACTTTTCAACCTGTAAGAGTCCATGACTAGATATTCCTCAGTATATACAATATCTTATTTTTCATAAACGAGATTCATCTTGAAGTATGTTGTTGACTAGGTGGCTCAATCACTTATTGGCAGCCTTGAGACTTCTGCAGTTTCAATAGGTTACACGACGATGGCTGTAATCTTAGCCAAAAGTTTATGTGTTCCGCAAACACGAAGTCACGAGCTAAGTTCTAATGTTTTTGAGGGCATTCTTCGCAGTTTTCATGTCTAAACCTGTCGCGCAATAGGGTGTCCGATTTGTAGACCATACTTTTGCTTCCCCTATAAGGCCAAATTCTAGCACAAATTTGATAGACCGCCGTGACGGAGGTCCGTCTGGTGAAACCTTGTGGTATGCTCTCTTCACAACACTCAGATATGAGTTCCACCTTGCCACTAAAAGGACTATCTTCGCGCAGTGTCAACCCTGTAGTACTGAATACCCATACTCCCAACGAGAAAGCCGCATCAGCACTCCCTTCAGAGCGGAACATTCGTCTCTCATATCTTCTGAAACATACTATATGTTACTTCCGATTCTTGAGACCCCATTTTGGCAGTGTGGATCATGCTCGCCGCGACTAATGAACGCCCTCCCGGGCTGAGCTGCCCGGAGCTGACGATAGCGGCTTGGCTCAAGATAATCACCTAGACGTTTATGCTACCAAATCATGAGGGGGGTGAGACGAGGCTGAGTATTGCTTGCTTAGCGGTGGCCCAGTCGCTTGACATCCTAGTCAGGGCCACAGCTGAGCCAACCACCCTATGAGGCCACAATGACCGCCTGATTGCCTCTCCATCTCCTCAAGGCAGCCAGCCATAGTTGACGGAACTACTTGGAGATTTCCATCCCTTCTCGAAAGTCTTGCGCACAATATTGAACCTCTTTGTTGGAATCTAAGAGTAGGTACAGCGTTACAATGCCAGACGCATCGATCTCGGAATCAACTCTCAGCGTACCTGACCTGGATCCGAAAAACGGTCTCCGACATCCACATTCGCCCTCAAGAATACCATTCGAATAATTGGAGCAGGTCTCTCGGCATCGTCGGGGTTGGACACGTTCAGAGGGGCCAATGGGCTCTGGACGAATCAGGACGTAATGCACGTCGCTTCACCCGCGGATATTGTCACGATCCAGGACTGGTCTGGCAGTTTTACTCGTAAGTGAATGTCTCACACCAGGAAACGCAGTCCGAGAAAGGTTGACCTGGAAGCAAAGATATCGTGGCCGAGAGGCACTTTACGCGAATCCAAACCCGGCTCATTATGCCCTGACCGAGCCGCTCCGTCAAGCACCAGGTTTTACGGCTCTAACGCAAAATGTTGACAATCTGAGCCTCCGCTATGGTCATTCCGTTCGTCAGCTAAAAGAGCTTCATGTGAATCTGTTCAGCCTATCATGTTGCGACGAAATCGCATGCGGTTACACCCAGTGCGGTAACTTCGAAGATTGTTTGACACCTGCTCTCGACCCCTCTAAAGACGACAACAAGACTCCGAGAGGCATCAAAGC
This sequence comes from Colletotrichum agaves, assembly GCA_036785465.1. Classification (NCBI taxonomy): domain Eukaryota; kingdom Fungi; phylum Ascomycota; class Sordariomycetes; order Glomerellales; family Glomerellaceae; genus Colletotrichum; species Colletotrichum agaves. The sequence goes on along the minus strand of JAXISO010000378.1, from coordinate 8,820 downwards.
TAACAACAAGCCAAAGGCGAGCCCGTTCTTCTCGCCGGTATTGCTCCTAAGCATGCACAAATTCTTGGGATAAGTCCCAGAGCGCCAACCCCACCTCGCAAGACTTAGCTTCTCTGAAAGCTCCAGAGCAACCACCGACCGTGCTGCCGGCAGTAGTCCGATTTTCATTAGGACTGGTCAAGGAAGACTTACCGCAGTTCCCAAGTGCAAGTTCAGGCCAAAGGTCGTTTGGTTTGGCGAGTCTTTGTTGGTTGACATTGTGGAGCAAATTGGAGCTCTCTTCGAAGGCCCTGAGTAGGGTTTGGCCGGCTGCTGGATACGCTGATATGGCACGGAAGAAGGATGCAAGAACAGCTGTCACCAACCCCGATGCCGCAGACGCCAAAAACATTCGGCCAGATAAGGATTGGGTATTTGTTGGGGATGCACAGTCATAATGCCAGAGCTAATGATGCCTGTAATTGGTGACATGAAGGAGCCAGAAATTAAGGGAGAATAAGAAATGCGATTTGCCGGATGCCCCCAACAAAGGCTCACATCACGACCTGAAATTAGCAAGATCCATTACATGCAGTCAAAGACTGTTTTGAGGTCTTGTGGTGACGGAGGGCGTGCGGAAAGGGGGTTGAAGACGGTTGGATTTAGGAAGCAGGGGTATGAAGCGAGAGTAGGGCTCTTATAGCCCACACTGCACGCACATCCGAGACGAAGTGCGCAGCGAGGCACGAGCCCTATCACGACAGGTCTCCAAAAGTTGATGGAGTTGACCGAATCACCTAAGGGGAAGACTCAATAGGAAGTTTGCAGTTGTATGTCTCCAGCAGAAAGGCTTCCGCAGACTTCCTATTGCTGAAGCCGCTGGGCTACTTCTGTGGAAAAAGATTCTCATACTCGGGTTCAGTCTTGACTGACGCAACACAAGAGTCGACGCACATTGAACAGACACTTTTGCGTACTTGGAAACTCCCTATTTGATGGTCTCGAAAAATTGCTGTCGCTGGAAGACATCATTTAATCGCTTCACGCGCCATTGATCCATTGCTCCTCGGTTGCCTTCTTGACGCCAAACTTCTGGCTCAAAACCACCCAGGATCCAGTCACGACCAGTTTCCTAAAGGCCCTCGGATCCGCGTCCTCACCAAAGCCTTTCTGAAGCCAGCCTCTGGCGTCTTCCCACGCGATGAAGCCCAAGTTGTTCACGTTCTCCTCGGTGATCAGCCCCTGCATCATCTTGCTGATAGGTCCGTCGCGAGTCCACTTCACAGGGGCCGAGTAAGGGTGCTTCCGGCGCTCGTACAGCTCTTGGGTGATGAACGGCTTCCCGGCTTCCTTCAGAATCCACTTTTCGGTCAGGGACTGGCGCGCTGCACTCAGGTTCTTCCACCACAGGCTTTCCCCGGTCCCGAGGGCCTCCCCGTCTGCCTGGCTGTACGCTATCTTCAGACTAGGAGGGAGCCCGTTGACGTACTCGACCAGGTGGTGGTCCAGAAACGGCGTTCGAGCTTCAATGCTGTGCGCCATCTCTGCGCGATCGCCGAGACACGTCAAGATCATGTTAGCGAGTGGAAACCTGTTATAGACCCAAAGGCTCGAGTGCAGCGAGTGCCACTTCTCTTCCATCTTCTTGCGGACTTCGGGAGGGACAGAAGCAGCCATGATATCCCTCATGTCAAGATTTCCGTACTTCTCCTGGACCCAAGGGGCGAACAGGTCGCTGCTGGGTTGCCCTCTCAGGGAGTTTTCGCCAACAGCCAACGCGTCCTTGGATTCGTTTTCCCAGCCATGATCAAACATACCGACTCTGTCGGACATATTCTTGATGTCCTCGGCCATCTCTTTACGCATTCCCTCTCGCACGTTGTCTTCATGGGCCAACGCGGAACCGGGCCAGGCATGGTCAGGCTCCAAGAGAAAGTCGGGGAGAAGAAACGGGTACCCAGCGAAGTGTTCGTCCGCGCCTTCTCCCGTGAGAACTACGGGCACCCCATGTTGCCTCGGCAATGCGGACAGACAGTACTTGCCCACACTGTTGAGATCGAAATGATGATGCTCCGTGTGGTAGACTGCACCGGCGAAGTTTCTGGCTAATTCTGTTTCGTCCATGTCCTTTTTCAGTATTTGCACGCCGAGCCACTCGGCAGATCTCTCGGCAATATCTAAGTGATGCATTAGTCGACACGTCCTCTACCTAAACGCGGACGCTGGTGTAGTTTTGGTTCACTCACCGGATTCGTTGAACCCCGAAGTCTCTGGGAACTGGATGGTGAAGCAGGCTACGCGTTTTGTCGCATCTTGGTTCCCGAGCTTGACTCCCTCCTCTCGGACCAACTTCGTTACGATTCCCGCGACAATTGACGAGTCGATGCCTCCAGACAAGTAGATTCCCACCGGGACGTCAGCACGTAGCCGGAGTCGTATCGCCTCTATGAGACGGTTCCTGACCCCGAGAATCATTTCGTCTACGCTTCGGGTTTCTACTTCTCGCTGACTTGGGGTTTAGACATAAAAGTCTCCACAGCGTTGATGCCAGGGAGTACTCACTTTATCTCGGTATTCCGGGTCCCAGTATTGATGGTGTTTGATTTCACCATCTCTAGACAGTTCCATCCAAGTACCAGGACTCAGCTTCCACACGTTTTTGAAGACGGTGTTCTCGGCGCTGAGCGAAGATCCACTGATGAGACTGTAAACATTCCATTCAGGCTCCCATCCCAGATCCAGGAATGCCTTCATCTCCGAGGTAAATAACACGCGACTTTCGGCACCTTTGCCATGTATGGTCCAGAACAAAGGTTTGATGCCGAAGCGGTCGCGGGCAGCAATGACACGACCGTCTCGCTCATCGTAGATGACGAACGAAAACTCGCCACGCAGGTGTTCGAAGAAGCCTGGGGCACCGTAGATTTTGTAGAGAGCGATCAACACCTCGCTGTCGCAACGACCCTTGAATTTGTAGCCGTGATCACGAGCACAGCGTTCTCTGATGGCATCGTGGTCGTAGATTTCTCCATTGACGACGGCGTGGATTTTCCCGTCGTCGCTGTGCATGGGTTGCACTCCATCCGGAGAAAGATCGTTGATAGCCAGGCGCCGATGCCCGAGGCCTACATCGGCAAAGTCAGAGATGCGAGAAAAAGCCTGTTCTCCGAGCAAACATACCAACGCTTTCGTCTTCGTTGAGCCAGACGCCGGAGGCGTCAGGTCCACGGTGGGCGATTCTCTCGAGACTCTTCTCTAGCTTCTGGTAAAGCGTGCTGCGTTTGTTTTTGACATCCTGGTGAGGTCCGTTCGACGCCTCTCCTCCGTGACCTTGTGAGCTGATGGTGCTGCTTGTGCCGTCCGTTCCATGAGCGGAGTCGCTCCGTTTAAGCCTGATGGCCGCCGTAATTCCGCACATACTGCAATGCCTGAAAATAGAGAAGCTGGATAATTATAAACCAGATAAGCGGCCCATGACTATTTATTGTTTGAACTTGCTGTCATTGACTATAGTCTTGACTCGACCCTTGCGCCCACATAACCTGCCCTACCTTCAGAAGGCAGTACGGCCAACGACGCTCACCGGGGTAGTGGCATGCGTACCGCGTTTTGCCCGCCCAGTCTTCCTAGAACAGGATTACTTACTCCAGGGAGATACTAGCCCTACTAAAGACAAGTACATAGTAATAGAGGACCACATATAGTAGTTTCTAGTATAGCCACTAACCCATATTATAGTATATACTAAATAAATAAACCTAGAGTTAACTAGTTATAGTTAGGCTATTTATAGGGGCTAGACCCTTATTAAGGGAGACTCCTATTAGTGACTCTATATTAAAGTCTTTAATAGAGAAATAAAAGGAGCTATAGTAGAATTAATTATTACTCTTTAATTATAAAAACCTAATATTATAAGTATTATAATATATTTTAATAATTAGGTAGTTATTAATTCCTTACTTAGAGTATTATTTACTTTATTATAAGTTATTGTTATGGGCTAGTCACTAGATGGTAACTCTGTGGTGCCAAAATGGTATTATACTAAACTTAAGGAGGGAAAGGGAAGAGTTTACACGGGGTGTGCAAACTCTACTGTGTCCTTAAAGGGCTCCCTAGCAGGGCCTGCTCCAGCCACTATGCACAAGCCCCAAGGCTTGGGCCCATGACAGTTATTATACTTTAATTCTAATAAATAGCTTATTAAGTAAAAATATTAAAAAAGGTATAATAGTTCTTAGAATATATAAGTATATTAAATAATAAAATAATAATTAAATTAGGTAAATAGAGTATAATAATATAATTAAATAATCTTTATATATATTTCTTAATATAAAGTTATATTTAGTAATATATAAAAGAAGAATAATAAACTACCTTTTTAAACTAGTAGTAAAATAGCCTTAAAACTTTATAATATAAAAACTTTAGTTTATTAATTTTTATTAAGTTTATTAAAAAGATTTATATACTTTATTACTAGGAATTTTATTAATTATTAGTAATTAGGACTAATTATAGGGATTTTACTTAGTATTACTAGGAGTATAATTATATTAATACTTAACTTTATTATTTATATAGTAAGAATAAAACTCCTACTTATTTACTATATTATTAAAAAGTATAAAATCCCTAGTTATATTTTATTTATAAGTAATTTATAGTCTTATAATTAGGGGTAAACTAAGTAGACTTTATTTTATACTTATACTAAAACTACTTTTATAATAAAATTTATTCTAGGAATTACTATAGGCTTAATAGTAGACTTAATAATACTCTCCTAAGTACTATATTTTAGAGTTTTTAATTACCTATTTATTTAATAAAGGAATTAGCCCTACTATATAGGGTTCTTAGCTCTTATTTTAATTTTATAAATCCTAGTCTCTATTAGGTAAACTACCCTAATTCTTAGTTATTAAATTAATATTAGACCCCCTTATAAGGGCTAGTACCTAGTTTTATATATATTTACCTTTAATACTCTTTTCTCTCTCTCTTATATTTTTTATAATATTATATATTTCTTAAATAGTACCTACTTATAATAATAAGGAATATTAATTATTACTATTATTAATATTTCTACCCCTCTTTATATATACCTTATTATTATATTTTACTTTTTTATACTATATATAGGGAATATATTTTAAGGCTTTTTAACTTTATATATATTTAAACTATATTTATTAGAATATATATTTACTTCTTATTATTATATATAAATATATATCCTTAGTAGCCTACTAGTATAAATACCTTTTACCTCTTAGAGGTAAATAAGGGCATTAAATAATATAACAATAACAATAATATAGTGTCACGGCGTGGCTACTTAAGTGCGGCTGCATTCAGAACTGCTGTTCTGAATGCCCTGTTCCTTTTGTGCGCATAGCGCAATGGGGGCGCGTGTGAAGGGTAGCCGCACCCTTGAGCCCCACAGGGGCCAACGGACGCGCCATTACAATAGCCTTCTCACTATAACTTTTATTATTAAATAATATATATATATATATAGTATTCTAAATTCTATTATATAGGCTCTATATATAGCCCTTACTAGGGATTTACTGTATATGATTAAAATATGTGTAAACTGTGACTAATGCTTACACACATCATTCAATAGCTAAGGCCCTCAGTACATAGCCCCGTTTTTAACGTATTACCACGTAGCTATTCTCTTTCTGCAGTGACTCGCCCGCAGAGAGTTGAATCCGAATCCTACCTCTATTCTCTACGTTGCATGCAACTTAATATACTTTCTTGGCCGGCACGATGTCCTCACTGAGACGGACAAGCTCCAGGCGAGATAACTTGACGATTTCCTTTTTACATACAAAATTGGACTTCCGACGACGAAGACATCCCGTGCCGCTCAGCTGAAGACCTGCCTGTTATCGCCTTAGCAGGCTGGGAGGGCAGAATCGGAAACTCTGTCCTTGGCTCGAAGCAGCCGGTCTGCAGGCCATAGGGCCCGGGGGGTTCACAATTTGTGACTGAGCCTTCGCTTAGCTCCAGCTGGCTTGTTGATTCCGATGGAGGCCAGAGGTGTGGCGGTGTAGAGTCATTGCTTCGAAGCAGAACCACGTCCCTTTACCCCAGTTTCTTGCTAGCCTTTGTGTCCGAAAAAAGTGGTCTTTTCCACGCCGAATGAGAAATAAAAACTCAGCAGTAGTACCTGACTACTGTGATCATTTTAAGGATAGTAATGGTATTGGTGATCTTCTTTAAGCTTGTAACTTCTTTCCACGTTGATTAATTGCCCACTAATCCTTCCTTTTTGCAATATCAAAGACGGCAACTCGAGGCGAGGTCTCGGCCGCAAGGCCAAGACACACTTAGTCGATACCATTGAATCCTAAATTATCATTTAAATTCCCGGGGGAGGACTTTCACTATGACATGGCAGGTCATGTACAATGGCGGTGAGTTTTGCAAGAGTCAGGTACCATTGAGGGGCCTTGCAGCTTCCGCAACTCTATTATATTACTGTTGTAGTAGTAAAGTAATGGAGGGATTTATGGAAGCTTGGTTCACTGGAAGGAGAGATCCCCAGTGTAGGACGCTTAAGTAGGCGAGGGTTGTCGAAATCGGTGATCTCTGTATTGTATTGTTATTACTGCGGAACTGCAAGAATTTCGCGCGGAGATACAAGACTCGCGAGTCTCGTAACTACGGGTCACGGACTAACTATTCTACGAACAAGCACCCCCTGAATTTAACACACCCCCTCAGGGGTTATTAACACCCACTTAGTATACCCCTATAAATATCCTTATAAGTTCTAAATAACCTCCTTTTTACTATAAAAGTATTATTCTCCTTTATATTAATAATAATAAATATTTACTAAATTATATAATTACTATTTATTATTATTAGAAAAAATAATTAGTAACCTCTCTAAATTTTATAATTAATTAGTACTACCCACTACCTTTATATAAATTTATAATATAAATAATATTTTATTATACTCCTATTTATTAATTTTTAACTTCCTTTCCTTACTTTTTTAAATTATTTATAATTATAAATATACTTTCTTAAAAATTACTAAAAACCTTATATAATTAATTACTAACCCTTCTTAAATTATTTTACTTTTTATAATAACTTCTAATAAAACTCCTATACCCCCTATTAAATTAGTTCCTACTAATAAAGTAATTAATAATTCTATTACTAAACTTACCCCCCCTATTAAATTAACTCTAATTAATAAAATTACTCCTACTCTAACTAATAAAAATACTTCTAAAATTAATAATAAGTATATACTCCCTAAAAATAAGGAGAAAAATAAAAATAAAACTCCTATTAATAAATTTTAATACTCTTATACCTACTATTTAATTATTCTAATAAGGTTTTTATAAAAAGATAATACTATTTTACTTATTAAATAATTAAGGAGACTAAAATAAAGTATATTAAGATTACTAAGGAGAAGAAAAAGAAAGCTATTATTAAGAAAAGTACCCTAAAAACTCCTAAGAAAAAGAGTAAGTCTATAAATAATTCTAATTTAGGTAGCTTAAAACTTTATAATAGTATTAATAATAATACTAAGGAGTATAACCTATACTTTAATTATTTATTATTCTTTATTAAGAATTCTAGTAAATTTAATATATATTATAAAAAACTTTATAAATACTATTATTATTATATATATAATAATACTTACTAGAATAGTACTTTTATTATTATTTACCTTTATTAAGAATTTTATACTCTCTATATTAATTTATATACTTTAAAAATTATATATATTCTAAACTCTTATTTCCTCTTTTAAATTTTATTAATTTTCTATTTTAAATTATTATAATAAAATAAAATAAATTTTATTATACTATAAAAGTTACTTAAATAACTTAAAAGATTAATATTAATCCTAAATAGGTAATTATAATAATAAAACTTAATAACTCCTCTCCTACCCTTATTTAAATTACTCCTACTACCCCTATTACCCCTATTATATTTATTACTCTAATTACTCCTACTACCCTAATTTTTATTAAAATTACTCCTATTATTATTATACTTACTCCTATTTTTAAAGTACCTCTTATTTTTAGTATTATTATTCCTAGTAAGACTTATTTAAAAATTCCTCCTTTTAATAGTATTCCTTTATACTCTTTTAATAACTTTACCTCTCCTAGTAATTTTAGTTTCTTATCTCCCGCACTTATTACTCCTACCCTAGTTACTCCTATAGTTAATAATCCAATTATAATCTCTTATTACTCTCTTAATTTTCTTCTAAGTACTATAATACCTAAGAGCCTAACCTTATAACTTCTTTATATTATACTTAATATATATAAATAGGCTACTTATACTAGAGGACCTTTAGGTTATTAAACTTATACTCTTTATAGGTAATTTTTATTTCTCTTATTATAAACTATAACCTAGGTAGAATTTCTTATAACTTTCTTAAAGGCTTTATACCTATAAATACCCTTAATTTTCTAAACTTTAAACTTATAATAAAGTTCTTATTTTTACTCTCTTATTATTATTCCTTTATTATAAAACTCTTAATTCTATAAAACTATTTACTAATTCTATTTTTTTAGAAATTATTTAACTATATTAACTTTACTTACTTCTTCTTATTCTTCTTAAATTTAACCTTCTAAGTACTTTTAAACTCTTAAGTCTTATTTTAAAATCCTAATTATATTTAAAAAACTTTAAATAATTACTTTAAAAATACCTTAGTAAATTTATTAATTATTAATTTAACTAAGAGAGTATAAGAGACTCTTATTTAATTCTTATAAATTTCCTAATAAAGCTAGTAAT